>VDFB02320543.1:77851-137622 GCA_007258455.2 Sequoia sempervirens | reverse complement strand
ATGCACTGAATCCTCTTCCCATTTTTCCAATGGTGTAGAAGACCAGAAGAAAGGATATGACCCATAGTGTAGTGCACAATGCACTGATATTTTTTCTATCTGGGATGCATTATGGGCATATGTTAGCCATTTTGATGTGTTAATCAACCATTGTGGATGTTATGTATATTTGATCTTGTCACTATGTGTATGCGATGTATATTGGATCTTGTCACTATGTGTATGTGATGCATGTTGGTGCTCATCACTATATATTTGTGATGTATGTTGGCATTCTTTATTGCCTATTTGTGTGTTTGGTGGAGCTCATCATTGTGTATATGTGATGTATGTTGGAGTCAGTTACTAATGCAAATGTGATATGCATATGAGACAATCATTGTTGTACTTGTGATGTACATATGAGTTAATCACCATTATACTTATGATTTGTGTAAGATCCAGTCATTATTATACTAGTGATGTATATGAGCTAGTCAGCTTGTGTATATGGGGGTATGCTTGTGACTTACATTGTGTATGATCTTTGGGATTATGGTATAATATGCCCCTTGTGAATATTGTGAATGTTTGTGTACACTAAGGTTTGGTAGTGTTTGGTATGGACCTAACACATAATGGCATGATTATTAGCATTATATTATAAAGGACTATGTTGATAGATTACATGTAAAAAATTAATAGTTATGGGTTTTAAGGTGAGATAATAGATCTCATACAAGAGGAGAGATTGAACTCCCTTTGTCATTGTGGGGCGAACTATGAAGCCTCTGATTTCCCACAAGGGGATACATGTAGGTAGGGTCATCACGAACCCTCGAGACTTAGGTTGTAGGTATAGGAAAGACCTTGTCCTTGGGACCTTACCACATGTTTGAGTGTAAGCATATAAGTAGTAGTGTTGATTTTTGTTCACCATGGTGAATGTAAAGCTATTGAAAATAACACTTCTAATTTATATGGAATATGCTTGGTTGGTTAAGTTGGTAGTTGTGCATTGTTGTAAAAAAAATTAAAAATTGTTGTGTTTGAGATGGGGATTTTACACTATAGAATTAAATAATTAGTATGTGCGATGAAGACAATGGAGATGGATGAAGATGCAAAAATGTAAAAAAAAGCAAAAATCAACAAAAATTCATAAGGGCCAGTATAAGCAATTACTGCTTAATGGTCCATACAATGTTGGTGCAAGGCCGACCTTAAACAACACACTAAGCATTGATCGTTTAGTATGGCTCATGTGGAGCCCTCTTAATATGTTCTCCCTTTTCGTTTGTTTTGTTTTTTTTTTTAGTTGTAGTTTTTAAACTGCAAAAATATTTCCAAGACTTATGCAATTATGAAGAGTTCAAATATTTTTGTTTGAAAGGCTGAAAAAATATTTGTCTTTAGCTTTATATAATATATTATTATAAATTATACTATATATATTATTTATATATTATATTCTATTATATATTATTATAGATTATACTACTAATCTATATATAAATAATACAATATATAGTATAATATATAATAATTATATATGTAATCTAGAATAATTATATTATATATAGATTAGTAGTATAATCTATAATAATATATTATATTATATTATATAAATATTATATAATATAAAAATATATAATACTATTTATATAATATAATATAATAATAAGACAACACTATATATTATATAATTAGTTGAAGTTAGTAGATGACTTAGGTGTGTGGAACTCTAGAGATAAATTGTTTAAGTTCCAAAATCAAGTTCCCATATAAATTAGGATTGATAATATGTTTATGTCTAAGATGTTGAGAGTCGAAAAGCCTAACAATTGGGTGTGTGCCATGTGTTTGTATTAAAATTAACCCTAATCCAATAGATGTCCACTTTGAAATATTGTAGAAATACAACCTTAGGATTCTACAACTAACTTACAATTATGTAATGTTTTGTAGGACTCTTCCATCCATTGAGCCCATGAATCTAAGGCCATGAAATTTTTAAAACTAAACACTTGATTAAACTAGGTTGTATAAAATAATTTTACATCCATAAGCATAATTAAAGTATATGCCAAATATGCTTGGGATTTCATGAATGTAAAAATGTAACTATTGGAGTTGGTCACGTGCTCCTATACTGATTCTAATGAAATTTGGTAGTTAAACCCAGACTAAATCTTGTCTTAAGGCCCATCTCTCAAATGTCATAACCCAATTTTATTGCATATTAATTATAATATGGTAAATTGAAATATGGAAGAAATTCAATATGTTAAATGAGAATTTTAAAAGTTTTGAAATAGATTGAAAGAAGTTGACTAATGTTGACTATATGATCTTTTTAAAATTATCTTTTATGTTATCGAGAATTGAACATTACAAATAAATGTTGCAAGTGCAAGTGTGTAGTTGCAGGGTGATAGGTTTTAAGGACGAGAACACAGTTGAAGTAGGATTGTTTAGCCGAATCGAATGGTAAGCTCGATGGAATCTGGGTGCACACACCACAAAATGACATGATATCTGCATTTAAAAATTCATATAGGAATTACATTAAGATGATTGAAATGATTCAATGATTGAAAAGATGCAATTGTGAAACGAAATTATGTGGAAACTTATATTTAAAAAGTCAATCTTGAGCTTGTGTTTTGAATTTAGAGGAAAACGAAAGTGAGATTTGGTATGTGAATTAATGTGTGAATATATTTTTATGCATTTTATATATCATTGTTGAAATGAAAATGAAAGATCATTTTTATATAAATGATAGATATGCACATGAAAACATTAATATGTGAATACAAATATATCTATATATATATACATATACATATACATATACATATACATATATATCTATATGTGTGTGTGCACATATATAAATACATATATATATGTATTTATATGTGTGTGTGTGTGTGTGTGGGGAAAACATACATATGTGTGATCAAATTTGAATATATATATAGTGAAATTGAAACCGATAATTATCATTATCGAATAGATGAAATTTAAATCGATATGATGAGAAAATCTCATGAAGGACATGGTCTTCCATCGACAGTATGGAAAAATTTGAATTTAGAATGGGGCAGAAAAATCATTAATGCCCATTATCATTTTGAAACAACCTCTTAGTGGAGGCATAGAAAAATGTAGAAAGATGCTATTTTAAAGGAGGATATTGGCTCCAACTGACAATCAACTGGTGTGGAATGAAGCATTGTGGGAAAAAGCCGAAGGGGATTCCTAGTTGCAGAGATAATCGGTGATTTTTCTATTAAAATGTTGCTTTTTGTTTGATTTTATACTTTTCATCTTTATTTTCATGCTCAAACCGAATCGTTGCATTATTGATTCTATTGATTGAATATTGTTAGACCATCGAACTCTTATGCAAACTATTCGAGTTAAACTTGTATTATCTATGGCTTTGTTGTTTCTTTCTCTACACTTGGATCTGCCTAGGCTTGTAGAGCCTACAGCTTGGAAGAGCCGACTATGTATATTACCTTGTAAGATTTGATAACACCGACCCTTTGTTTCTGCTACATGCATGTTTTTTTATTGTTAATCCCATCACAGGCTATCAGGGAAACCCAATAGGACTGTGATTGGAGTGATGTACATTATATATTGTCGCCACCCTTTATGGGGTAGGCCGAAGCTATCATAGAAAGAAATGTAAATATAATTTACTTGCTTATTATTGTCTCTTTGATTGACACCCATTCGGGCCGATGCCATCACCCTCAATCTAGCATCGAAGGGTAACTTAAATATTTTTATTTTTCCTCGTCACCGAGGGCGATGATGGGCTCATATCGCCCAGCTCTATATATGGGATTTTGTTACTTCTCGCAGATTGAGGATACCCTATTTATGTTGCCAAGTTCATTAAGGATAAAGGTCGAATGATGAAATTCATTTCTTAAATTTATTTTCATGTGTAGTATAGTGAACCATCACTCAATAGGAGTGACAACCATGTTGTCCATGGAGGTGATTACACCCAAGACGAGGGTGGTGTATTGGCTATGCCCTCGACCACCCTTTTTTTTAAAGAACAATCAACGACCGTGGTTCGTTTTAGAACGACATATGTATAATATGTGTAAACTATGAATGAGGGTTTTGACCCGAACCTAGTTAAGATTGATTCCATGGATTCAATCATTTTAACATTATTGATTAACAGTTAGCTTTTCGTCCAATACTTTTAAACACTAGTAGAATTTGGCAAATAAATGACTAATTTGGTCATTTATAAGTGACTAATTTGATCATCAGGTAAAATCACAACTAAATGACTAAATAAATGATTAATATCAGACAAATAAAAATGACTAAATAAATGACTAAATAATTGATTAAATAAATGACTATTACTCTATTCTTTTTTTATTTCGAATTTGATCATAATCCATAGAGCTTAAGCCCCCCTCATGGGACCCCTACCTAAGCAGGCCATTTGGCCGCCTAAGTTGCTTGATGCACCAAAAATACCTATTGCGTGGAAGGCATTGGCTCTCGGTGCAGTCTTAAGGCCTTCACATATTTTATAAAAAAAATTAACATATTTATATTCTTTAACTTTTATTACTCATTATGTTAATGAATCATTAATGTTTTTAACTATGATTTGAAGCCAATTTGATTTTCTTGTTGTGTTAGCATGTCAAATGTATCAAAGAGCAATTGTGGTCAATTTCACTAATAAAATATGATTTAAACAATCCAATTGCAT
Organism: Sequoia sempervirens; assembly: GCA_007258455.2. Taxonomy (NCBI): domain Eukaryota; kingdom Viridiplantae; phylum Streptophyta; class Pinopsida; order Cupressales; family Cupressaceae; genus Sequoia; species Sequoia sempervirens. The sequence goes on along the minus strand of VDFB02320543.1, from coordinate 132,878 downwards.
TTTGAGGGCTATCTTTCATTTCAAAACACAAATAAAGATGACTAAATAATTAGTCACACATAAAAATTAGACAAAATGACATTAAAGTGGTTAATTAAAAAAAATTGAATTGAGGGAGTGTATTGTATTATAATATAATATAATAATAATAATATATTATATTACAATACAATATATTATAATAATAAATTATAATATAATATGATATTATATAATATTATATTAAATGCTAATATTATATAATAATATAGTATTATATTATTATTATTATATAATATATATTATATAATAATATAATATAATAATTATATTATAATATAAATGTAATATTATAATATATTTAAAAGCGATAGATTTAATTTTGAAATCAAAATCAAATGAAGTAAAGAAATGAAGTAAAAAAGTGGGAAAGTGGGCGATGGAATTTGATTTTTCTAATAAAAATCATAAAAAGGTACCTATTTTCTTTAATACAATGTGAAAAATCAACCATTTGGCCTAGGGTAATGAAAAAACCCTAAATCAAAAAGAAGCCGTGCCCTAATCTCATTTCATTTTTCACTTGTATTTTTGGAGAAGAAACTCATTCCATTTTTCACTTGTATTTTTGGAGAAAACTCAACACCACCATGCCTGGGTAGGGTTTGAGATTGGAATGGTGACTCATTTTGTTGTTTCTGATGATTTTCCTGAAAAAAAAAAATCTTGCAGAGGTAAGTCTTTGGTTTTGAAACTGAAAAGTATTCTCCATTTTGAAGCATTTTATCGAGCTCACTTGGTCGCGACTGAGTATTTTCTGTTGTATTTCTTTTTCTTACCATTTGTTGATATCTCTCCTCTTTGTTTGACCGCCATTGGAGTATCTTTGATGCTCATTTCTGAAGACTTTGGAGGGCGTCTCCTTTACAACAATCTTGTGTAAGTTTCATTATTCTTATCTCTTAAATTTTTATGAGAATAGGCTCGATTCGAGCTCAGTAGAGGCAATATGATAAAAACCCTTGTATCTCCCTGCACAAATCTTGATGGGTTACTTTCTTTCTGTAGAAAATGTAAAACTTTGCACTCTTAACTTACTATTTTCATTATTTTGAGGGCTTTTTGTGTTCTAATGGCTGTGACCTTCATAGCATTCTAGGTATTTTTCTTTCTGTTCATTTTCTCTTCCTCATGGGTGTGTGGTAGAGACCCAATACTCAATAAAACAAACTTTTGTATACTTGACCTTTCCACAAAGGAAACTCCAAAAATTATATAAATGGCATGCCCTAAAATTCTTTCTTTAATTTTCTTTTATGCTTTTCATCCAAGTAAAGTGTCTGATTATGAATGGGATGAATGACAGATTGGGCAGGCGCAGCCAAAGTGTGTCTGAATTCCTAGAGAGCACCTTCATAACTGAAAGAATTATTATATTTATTGGAAATCTTGATTTTAATAGAAGGCTTTGTTTCAGCTTCTTTCCACTTAATATCACAACTTTTGGCATTTCCTGAAATCTCTAGCCTATTTTCATTCATTTTCAGATTTTTTTCTTGAAGTAGATTTTGTAAATAATCTAGGCTTGTATTCTTGAACCCATTTTATTCTCGCAATGCTTTCAATAATTTATTTCGAGCACATTTACAACTTCATAGTGTATCTTCCATTCATGGTTGCAGTCACTGCTGATAATATACATTTAAGTTTTTTTGAAGGTTTTAGTTTTTCTTAAATAATTTTATTACTAGCTTAGTTTTTTTGAAGCAATCTTTTTTTTTAGTTTTTCTTTTTCATTAGAAAAGAAAAATTAAAAAAGAAAGGTTGCTTTTATATCTAAATTAGTAATTGTTAAATTAGAAATTAGAATTTAATTTAAATTTAGAATGAAATTTATGTTTTTAGTTTTTCTTAAATAATTTTATTACAATAGAATTTTAGTTATAAGAGACATTCTAATATTTTTTTTTAGTTTTTCTTAAATAATTTTATTACTAGCTTAGTTTTTTTGAAGCAATCTTTCTTTTTTAGTTTTTCTTTTTCATTAGAAAAGAAAAACTAAAAAAGAAAGGTTGTTTTTATATCTAAATTAGTAATTGTTAAATTAGAAATTAGAATTTAATTTAAATTTAGAATGAAATTTAAGTTTTTAGTTTTTCTTAAATAATTTTATTACTATCTTAGCTTGTTTGAAGCAATCTTTCTTTTTAGAAAAACTAAAAAAGAAAGGTTGCTTTTATATCTAAATTAGTAATTAGAATTTAATTTAAATTTAGAATGAAATTTAAGTTTTCAAGATATTGTGGTGATTTGATTTAAAAAATAATACAATAATTGAATACAAAATAGAAAAAGTAGAGATTATTTCTTTTGCAAATACATTTCTTTTGCAATATCACTAATTCTATGCATTTTTTATTTATTAGACTTACTTTGATAATCTAGTAATATATTTAAGATATTACTTTGATATTTATTCTTTTGCAAATGCATTTCTTTTGCAATATCATTAATTCTATGCATTTTTATTTATTAGACTTACTCTAATGCTTATGGGTATCTGCATTTAAGATATTCATTGTTTATAGCTATTTAGTAATATGTTTATGGACAGTACATAGCAAGGAGATATTGCTCTGATAAGCTAGTAATATTTAAGATATTACTCTGATATTAATTCTTTTGTAAATGCATTTCTTTTGTAATATCATTAATTCTATGCATTTTTATTTATTAGACTTACTCTAATACTTATGGGTATTTGCTTTTAAGATATTTGTTGTTTATGCTACCTAGTAATATGTTTATTTTTTTATTGTGGATAGGTACAGAGCAAGGAGAAAATGCAAAACCAGTGCCTTACTGGATGCATGTACTGCCCATCTCATGTGCAATAGTGGCATCACTGAAGACATACATTCACACCATTTAGTTTTAAATTTTTTTCAATTTTAAAAGTATAATAAATCAGCAGTTTGCATACTGCAAAAGATTTTGTATTCAAAACTCTATATATAGAGTTCTTTGTAACATATTTTAGATATAGTTTGAATATATAGAGAATTATTTTCCAATGTTGTTTCAATCCCAAATTTGTTGAAGTTTTAATAACATAAGAGATTTAAAGTTTTATATTATTCAATCACAACAAAATTTTCTCTTGGTTTGCAATTTCATAGACTAGTTATTGTAATAGCATTCTCCAAACATAAGAGTTTGCAAACACATCTGAAAGCATTAGTTTATAAATGACTAAATAAATGATTAACATGACTAAACCATGACTAAATAAATGACTATAATGACTACCATGACTAAATAAATGACTAGTTAAAAATAATCAATGACTAAATTAATGACTAAATATATGAATAAATTAATGACTAAATATATGACTAAATAAATCACTACCATGACTAAATAAATGGCCAATTACCAACGATCAATGACTAAATTAATGACTAAATCAATGACTAAATAAATGACCAAATCAATGACTAGATAAATGACTAAAATAGTTTAGTCATAAATTTGGCCGCGTTATAAATGACCGGCAATAAACTACTAATGGTCACGTGACCAAAATTAGTCATTTATATGCATTTTTTAGTAGTTTATTTAGTCATATATTGTTATTTTTGTACTAGTGAAATTCATTCTAAAAGTTGATAACAACTTCATTTTAGTTAATTCTTACATGAAAATTTATACACAAATGTTTAGAATAATAAAGCCTGGAAAATGAGGCATTGGAACTTGAATTCACAACCATAAACCATTAGAAACAACATTTTTTTGTCGTAAACTATAATTGTTTAGCTATAAACAACATTTGTATTATTGTAAACAATGAATGTTCTATTAGAAATGACATTGTTTTGTCATAAACTGTAACAATTTAGCTGGAAACAACATTTGTATTATTGTAAATAGTGAATGTTCTATTGGAAATGACATTGTTTTGTCATAAATTGTAACTATTTAGATGGAAACAACATTGTATTATTGTAAGCAGTGAATGTTCTGCTATAAACGACATTGTTATGCTATAAAAGTGTATGTGTAGCTGAAAACAGTCTTGTTTATTAAACTATTTAGTTGAAACACCATTGTATTATTGTAAACAATGAATGTTCTGATGTAAATGACATCGTTATGTTGTAAAAGTGTATCTGTAACTAAAAACAATCTTGTTCATTAAACTATTTAGTTGAAACAACATTGATTAGTTATAAACTGTGAACATTCTACATGAAACAACTTGTTTTAAAACTGTTTAGTTGGAAACAATATCGTTCTGTTGAAAATAGTGAATGTTCATATGCAAACAATAATGTTAGATTATCACAACTTGTGTGAATATAAAAGAAGCAATAGTGTGTGAAACTGTTAATACAACTTTATTCTGGATTCTTTAGAAGAGGTTCATAATGCACCTTATTCAAGACACCCCAGAGTATCCAAGATGATTGTAGAGTTGAAGGCTCTATATTTTTGGCCTAAAATCAAGAAGGATGAAGTGGAGTACGTAGCCAAATGCTTAGAGTGCTAGCGAGTCAAGGCTGAGAATACACATCCACCTAGGCTACTATATCCTCATGACATACTTGAGTATAAATGGAAAATGATCAGTATGGATTTCGTACAGGGGTTGTCGTTTAGTAAAAACAAGCATGATGTTAGCTTGGTCGAAATTGATAAGTTGACGAAGGTTGCACACTTCATTCCAGGAAACCTTAAGGATGGATCATTGCCCTTGGCTAAGAAATTTTTCTAGGAGATCTTCTACTTGCACGGAGTGCCAAAGAATATCATTTTTTATAGAGAAACTCAGATGACCTCAAGATTTTGGATGACCCTGAATGCTAGACTAGGAACCAAACTAAATTTTAGCTCAACTTATCATCCTTAGACTGATGGGCAGACAGAGAGGGTGAATCAGGTAGTCGAAGACCTCCTTCGAATGTATTGCATGGACCAATAGTATAAGTGGGAAGAATATTTTACTTTGGTAGAGTTTTCTTACAACTCTTATCACACATCCCTAGGCATGGCACCGTTTGAAGCTCTTTATGGCTAAAAGTGTTGTACTCCCATCAATTGGAATAAATTGGAGGACACGATCATAGTAGGACCTGAAATGCTTAAGGAAATGGAAGAACAAATGAGAGTCATTAAGAGCGAACTAAAGGAGGCAACAAACTGACATAAGAGTTATGCCGACAAGAATCGAACTCTTAGACAGTTCGCAACTGAAGATAAAGTTTTTTTGTGAGTTAAACCCTATAAAATTTCTATTGCTTTTGGAAAGTCTTCCAAGTTGGCCCCAAGATATGTGGGACCGTTTGAAATATTGGAAGTGATTAACCCAGTTGCTTATAGACTAGCTCTACCACCTACTCTGGCTCAACTTCATAATGTGTTTCATGTTTCTTTGCTTAAGCCATATCATCCCGATGTAGCTCATGTGCTTGATTGGAAATCCTTCTAGGTACAAGATCCAAGAGTGGTGCTAGTGGAGCACATTAGAATCTTGAATAGATGCAACGTTAAGTTGCAGAGCAGAGATATTGCTCAGTTTAAGGTCTAATGGGACCAATACTTAGAAGATAGTGCTACTTGGGAGGATGTGGAAGAAATAGAACACTCCTTTCCACATTTTCTTTCTTATGAAAGAAACTTTAATAATTTTGCATGGAAAATTTTGGATTGAAATATTATGATGTTTTAACTTGGAACAATTTGATGTGATGTTGAAATAGAAATGTATGCTTTAATTTGATGTGATGTTGAAATAGACATGTATGCTTGAATTTGATGCGATGCTGAAATAGACATATATGCTTTAATTTTGATTAAATACACATCAAGATGATGTCTTGTTATGCCTTGCATAACCACCCTATTTTTTATTTTTGGTCATAATGGGTCCCCCTTGTGTTTGTTTTCCCTTGGTGTTTTTGTTTGTGTCTTAGGAGTTATTTTTCTTCCTAATATCTTGTTCCTTTTATTTTTGTGGGTTTGGAACGCGGGCCGAAACTGGACTTAGAACTTTTGCAAAGTTCTTAATCCGGTTTTTGTTCTAGTCTCAGCCCCGTCTCTTGTCTTGTCATTTTCTTTGTTATTTTGTTTTCCTCGCGCTCTTGGGTTTGTCCCTTGGGTTTTTGTTTTCTTGTCTTTTTTTTCTCTTTCCCTTTTTGTTGGAAGTAGAACCAGAATAGGAACTAGAACCACAACTTTACAAAATTTTTGAGTTCGGGTTTCATTCCAATCCTGCTCCCGTTTGTTTGTCCTGTGTTTGTCTTGTTTTGCATTCTATTTTGGGATGGGCTTTGGTCCTGCTTCCCTTTTTTATTTTTATTTTCTTTGTTGGTGTTATTTTGCTTTGTTGAGAGTGGAACCAGAGCCAGATCCAAACCTAGAACTTTTCCAAGTTTTGGATCTAGATTCGGTTCCAATTCCGCCCCGTTTCTTTGTCATCCTTTCCCTACCATGGGACCGGAGTCAGATCCGGAATGAAATGTGTAACTTTCACAAAGCTCCCAATCCTATCCTCACTCCGCTTTCGCTCCCATTTTTCCTTTGACATACGTTGATTGTATACTCGACTCTAATTTTGATTCCACCCCTAACCAACTACATTGAATGCATTAATTGCAGTCTCCACACACGCGTGAAATGTTTTTTTTAAAACCTTAATCAAGGTTATTTGGCTCATTACACTTAAAATGTTTTAACGAACAAGGAGCTAGGAGAACTCGAGGAGGAGCATGATTTGGCTGCGGGTGAGCGTTCGTGAGTAGATACCTATTTATTTCAACCTTTTTGGCCACGTTTTGAGGTAGGTGGATTTCTCTCGTTCTATTTTTTATTTTCCTGTTCGTTTTGTTTTTTCATTGTTCCTCATGTGTTCACGAGACTTTTCCTATGAGTATTCGCTTGTTTCTTTTCATGTTGTTGATGTTTCCATTTTTTGTTCTTTGTTTTGTTTTGTTCCCTCTTCCGTTTTCCATTTTTCGTTCGCCTGTCGTTTTTGTTGTTTTTGGCAATTTTTTCGTTTCGTCATGCCCTAGTTTTGATTAGGGATTTCCTTTTTGAGGGTTTTTGGTGTCTTACAATTGTTTTAAAACCTTTCTTGGACCCCTTTGATCTTGTTTTGTCGATCTCATGGGTTTTGGTCATAGGGTTTTTGATGCCTTAGTTTCAATGAGAGTCAAAAAGTCGTACGAGTTAGGGTTTTATGTTTTGTGCCCTTTTCACGTACTTTCCCTATCTTGCTTGATTAAGTCCCAATGTTCTAGGTGGAGTCGAGCTTGATTTATGCCTCCCCTGTGTCCTTTTACTCATGTCTAAATTGGTGTCGGCGGGCGGAGACAATCCGCTTAATTCTGATAACCCATGCCAAAATTGGAGCTGGAGATGAACTCATCTGTTGAATTATTTGATGGGGTTATGGTCCAATTTTGATCTTGAGTCTACCTCCAATTTGTTCTGATCTGATTCCAATCTCGAACCCGATTCCACCAACTAGGTGGGGTCGGGTCATCGAACGTTATAGTGTATTGAAACTTTAAAAGTTTTAGTTTCTAATCTAGTTCAGGTCCTAGCTCTGATTAATGTTATTTTTTCACCTCTTTGGTTCTTGATTTTCTCTCGGTCCCACTCTCGGAAGGTTTAAAATTTCACTAAGTATGGAGGGTTTCCTAGAGAAGAATAGAGAAGTGTGAAAGGATAACATTTGTAATAATGATTTTCATACCTTCTGTTGGTCTAATCCAAGCTTGTCTTGTAGGAATAAACAATGTCAGGGGAATCAAGGGAAGTCTCACAGAAAGAAGGGAAAGTTGCAGAAAGCTCTAAGGGAGAAAAACCAAAGAAGATCAAGGTGGAACAATTTCTCTATACCTTGAGATACAAACACTGAGATGCTACTCTTACAACTAGTAAGCTAGATTCAAAATGGGTAGTCATAACAGACAACAATCTAGGCCCATTCAATTGTGAAGAGCTAATTGTGGATACTTTCTCTGAGGACGTATTTGGAAGGACTGAAAGAATAGCCCAATCTAGGATGGTACATGCTACACTCTTTCCCCTATCAGTCCAATGCCTAGAGCTTATACTCATAGCAATAGGGGCATACAATCCTTTATCTAGACAATGTATGGACCTTTAGGGGAATGTAATTATTGATCTATCCCCACATATGATGAGGTTTATGTTTAATGAACCTACCCCAAATAATCCCAAGCAATTGACTAAGGCAGAGGCATTGGAGTTGTTCAACAGGGACAAGGAAGCTAATAGGTCCCACATGAGCAAGAAGTGGTTAAGAACTAAGAAGAAGTCCTTAACCAAGGTTCCTGAATAGCCCAAGAGAGGGGATTTCAAGGAGATAGATGATTTAATCATGATGCTTTCCAAGGTATTTGGAAAGAAGGACTCATCATACTTAAAGAAATGGATGTTTCCATTCATTCAAACCATTTTGGATGGTAGGAAACAATTTGATTGGGGTATGAATTTATCAAAAAAATTGCATAACCAAATGCTCAAAGTGCGGCAAACCAAAAACTTCTTCACAACTTCTTATGTCATATATTCAGCTGCAAGGAGGGAGATATTCCCTAGATTAAATGTAGCGGGCATATTGCGAGAGGCTCTTGGAAAAAACAAGGCATGGGAGCATTATGATCAAATCACCTTGCAAACCTCAGAGCTGCACTGTAGAAGGGTCAATGATGCATTCCTCTATGTCATCATCAACAGGTTAACAAGAGATGTTGGGTAGCAGGGAGGCCATGGCTTTCTTTTCTAAATGGGGACATTGGTACATCCAATACCCCAAGTTCTCTTCTTTTAGGTTGGCAGGCTTTGATGGACATCCTCATCAACTATCAAGATGTTGCAGTGATAGGATTGTGCTTATGGAGTTCATTTATCAAGCTATGGGGGTTAACACAAAATTTTCCAACAAACACAAGCCTGGATGCCACAAGTTCCCCATGAAATTGGGAGAATAGTGTTGTGCTCACAATTTGGATGCAAAGGCAATGTGTTAGGATTTAAGATACTTAAAGTTGGGATTGTATACATCAAGGAAGCATTTTGACCCTAAGCACAAGATAAATGGCATAGCTCCTACCATTTTTGAGAAACATTTTAACTTGTTAGAAGATTTTTGGATTGATTTGCAGGATGATTATGATGTGTGGAAGAGAAACTATGAAAGGATTACCATCCCATAGATGATTGAGTATGGGGTAAAGGAAGATATTCCTGATACACTATCAGATAATGGTGTAGTTTTGGACCCCAGGTATGAAGCTGAGAATATATGAACTAAGAGCTTGGACCCAATAAATTGGGATGAGGAAGAATTCATTGATATCAAACAACTTGCTAGAACAATGATGGATAGAAGTATTCAATGGGTGGTTATGATGATCAAGGAACCAGAGGCTCAATCTTCAAAGAAGAGGAAAGCAACAAGTACCCAAGGATACAAAAGAAAAAAGAGGAGGACAAATCCAGGGATGCCTACTCAAGAAATTCATGAATCACAAGGTGTAGAAGTTGCTACTACTGGAGAAGAAGCTTCATCTCAACCTTCCCTTCCAGAGGAGTCCACTAGGGAAGTACCTATAGGTAGCCTTCATGAGTAGGCTAAGAAAGATAAACAAAAAGAGATTGTGATTCATGACATTGACATTGATTCAGAGGCTACACAATTAGACCATGAGCCTCTTATCACTGCATCTGCAGAGGGCATTCAAGATGTTGGGACTGAACATGTCCTAACCCCAAAAGATTAGTGGAAATTGTTTGAGGATGCGAAGAAGGAGGTTGATTCCAAAGCAGAAGCTGAGGCACTTGCAAAGAAACAAGAGGCTGAAGCCATACCAAAGACCGAAGAGCTTGCAAGGCAACATAAGGAAAAGTAACACCTCTTGCAACAACAAAAATAAAATGAATGGAAAGCCAATGCAGAGAGGGAGAAGTTGGCCCTCTTGCAGAAAATTAATGATCTTAAGGAGGGAAAGGTTCGACAAAGGAGAGAAAAAGAAGATCTTTAGGCCAAGGCCAAGGTTGCAGAGGAGGCTCAAAGAAAGAAGGATGAGAAGGAGCTCTTGCTAAAGAAGTTGGAGGTAGAAGAACAAGCCAAACAGGAACAAGAAGCTGCCAAGATGTGGGAGAAAGTTAAGCAATTAGAGAAACAAAGAGATGATATGTTGGATTAGATGAGATTGGAGGAGGAAAGAGAGAAAGCTGAAGCTGAAAGGCTTGCCAAAGAAATGGTAGAAAAGGAGCAACAAGCCTGGTTGATTCCCAACCTAAGGTAACAATTCTACAACCTCTCTCCTCTACCACATCTTCACAACAAGTGGTTACTCCCCCTGCTGCCCCAACATGGTTGAAGCTTAACTTGGAGAAGAAGCAAATAGTCTAGCCCCAGCCCCTGAACTAGGATGATATGATGAAAGAGATTGAGAAGGAAAGGCCCAATAAAAAGGCTCGAGTCCTTCATTCTACTAAATTAATAGATGTTGGAGAAATTATAGTTGAATGTGCCATTCCTACGATGGACAAGGATAGATCAGAGATGCAGTTGAGTGATTCTCAATTGGGTACCGTAAACTTGGGAAGGCCTACAAGAAACCAACAGATGGATTTGATTGATATTGTAGCATCCTCCACCAAGTCTAGGATAATAAAGGATAAACAAAGGAAAGATGAGCTCAATGTTCAATTAGATCAATTGCATGGGTTCTTAAAGGACCTATCCTCTCCCGTTTCTATACAATCTGTTGCTCCATAAACACCAATTTTGTTAAGCAAGAAACAAGTTGATGACCTTGTTGAGATGAGAAACAAGGTGAAGATTTTAGATAGATGGATTGATAGGTTGAACCAAGAGGTGGAGGAATTACTTGTTGAAGCTCACAAGGTTCATAAAGAAGAATTGGAATCATCCAATGATATGACTACATATGCTGAGGTCCTTTGGAAGCAAGAAGGAGAATATAGAGAGCACGTGAGAAAATTGAAAGAAATTACTAAATTGCCTCTATACTTGAAGAAGGTAATGAAGATTTCATTGATAAGACTATCAACATTATTATATTAAGGACTTCATTTATTTTTTCCCATAGAAATGAGGTACAACAAGCTGGCAAGGATTTGACTGATCAAATTGTGGAGTTGGAAGCAATCATTGCTATGATGGTGAATGAGAATGTCCCTGTCAAGGATGGTTTCCCTCTTGATGAGTTAAGAAACAAATGGGATAATAGATTTCAAGAGGCAATGCAGAAGGGAGATGATGGTGATGACTTATTGATTGACAGGTTCATGGATATCAAGGAGGTAATAAAGATTGCTTGGAAGGAGCTTGCCAAATTAGATGATATGCAAAAGTTCACCTCTGCTGAATTAAAAAGAATAAAGTTTGAGGATAGTTGGATGGATGGGCCGGATATGGACATGCTTAGACAAGTGTTAGAAAACTATGATGAGTACTTACTTGAACAAAATACAGGGGAGTAAGGTGTATGGAATGTTTCTTTTTGAATGAAGCATTAGATAGTATAGCTAGTTGGGCAGCTCTCCCCTATTTTCCAGGATCATAACACAAGTTTAACTAAAGATCTCCTAGCAGTTCGATCTTCTCCTTGTGCATCAGATTTTTATACAGAGTTATCAACCATTGAACTGAAGATCATGATGGGTATTCATCTCATGCAACTCCAGTTGTTCCCTAAATTGGTGGATCTCAATTCTTGATTGGAGGAATTAGTGTTAGACTTTTCTAGATGTAGTTTTTCTCTCCATGTTGTAAAGGTCAGCTAATTGAAGAGAGATTGGTCACCTAAGGAAAGTTAGGATATTTTTACAGTTTTAGAAGCTTTTATAGTTTTCATGCAAGATACTTAGACATTTTTACAGTTTTCAATGTAGTTTTATGTTATTTTCCATAACTAGTTTAATGATGATGTCAATGAGCGAATGGTCACTTATATGCCAGTGAATTTTGTGCATAAATGTCTCTTATTTGATGAAAGTCAATAGAAGATTCTAAATTTGAGACTGTTTCCATTGAATTATATGTGAATGAGATTTCTTTGTGTTTATTGATCTATTAATTTCAATAATGAGTTGGTGATATGTTCTTGTTTGATTTTGAAGTTTATGAATGGTGAATGATTGTATGTCTTGAATTTGCACTATGAATGAATGCAATGGTATGGATTTTTCTATAGATTGTATCATTTTATGGTTTAGTTGTTTGAAAGCAATGTCTCATTATGAAGTTTGTATGTCTAAATTGAAGGAAATTTACATTTATGTTTTGTTGTCCTAAGCTTTGTTCTATCTTTTGATATTTGCTTACACCCCCAAACGTTAGATAAATTTGCACTATCAAGTTTGTATCCTTTTACCAGTAGACCCCTTGAACATTACAGTTGCATGGGCCATTGAACAACATCAACACAGTTGAGAACCAACTACAAAGACCTTGGAAGATAAGTAGCTTTAGGTTGTTTATCTTTTTTAGGAGAAATAGAGTAGAGATATTCTATTTATTGTTGTTGTGTTACATTGACCATCAACATGTCTCTTTAAAGAGGGGAAGGATGTCATAACCCAATTTTATTGCATATTAATTATAATATCATAAATTGAAATATTCAATAAATTCAATATGTTAAATGGGAATTTTAATATATTTTTTGAAATAGATTGAAAGAAGTTGAATGATGTTGACTATATGATCTTTTTAATTTAATTATCTTATATGTTATGGAGAATTGAACATTATTGATGAATTTTGCAAGTGCAAGTGTGTGTAGTTGTAGGGTGACAGGTTGAAGGACGAGAACACAGTTGAAGTAGGATTGTTTAGCCGGATCGAATGGTAAGCTTGATGGAATTTGGGTGCACACACCACAAAATGGCATGATATCTACATTTGAAAATTCATATAGGAATTATATGAAGTTGATTGAAATGAATCGATGATTGAAAATATGAAATTGTGAAACGAAAAATTACATGGAAACTTATATTTAAAAAGTCAATCTTGAGCTTATTTTTTGAATTTAGAGGAAAATGAAAGTGAGATTTGGTATGTGAATGAATGTGTGAATTTCAATTATGTATTTTATATCATTGTCGAAATGAAAATGAAAGATCATTTTTATATAAATGATATATATGCACATGAAAACATTTATATGTGAATACAAATATATGTATATATATATATATAAACACACACGAATATATATATATATATATACACACACACATATGTGTGTGTGTGTACATATATATAAATACATATATAAATGTATATAAATATATATGTGTGTTGAGAACATACATATGTGTGATCAAATCTGAATATAAATATAAAGTATGTAAATTTATATATATATGTGAATATATATATATATAGTGAACTTGAAATTGATAATTATCATTATAGAATATATGAAATGCAAATCAATATCATCAATAAATCCCATGAAGGATGTGATCTGCCATCAACTGTATGGAAAAATTCAAATTTAGAATGGGGCAGCAATATCATTAATGCCCATTATTATTTTGAAACAACCCCTTAGTGGAGGCATAGAAAAATGTAGAAAGATTCTATTTTGAAGGAGGATATCAGCTCCAACCGACAATCAATTGGTGTGGAATGAAGCATTGTGGGAAAATATGAAGGGGATTCCTAGTTGTAGAGGTAATCAATGATTTTTCCATTAAAATGTTTCTTTTCATTTGATTTTACAATTTTCATCTTGTTTCTTTCTCTAGACTTGGATCCACTTGGGTTTGTAGAGCCTACATTTTGGAAGAGCCGACTATGTATATTACCTTGTAAGATTTGATATCATCAACCTTGTGTTTCGGCTACATGCATGTTTTTAATTGTTAAGCCCATCACATGCTATCTGGGAAACCTGATAGGACTGTGATTGGAGTGATGTAAATTATATATTGTTGCCACCCTTTATGGGGTAGGCCAAAGCTATCATAGAAATATTTTGATGTAAATATATTTTACTCACTTATTATTGTCTCTTTGATGGACACCCATTCGGGCTAATGCCATCATTCTCAATCTAGCATCAAATGGTAACTTAATTACTTGTGTTTTTCCTCATCACCAAGGGTGACGGTGGGATTATATCACCCAACTTTGTATATGGGATTTTGTTACTTCTCACAGATTGAGGATACCCTATTTATGTCGCCAAGTCCGTTCACGATAAAGGTCGAACGATGAAATTCGTTCCTTAAATTTATTTTCATGTGTAGTATAGTGAACCATTGCTCAATAGGAACAACAACCATGTCGTCCATGGAGGCGATTACACCCAAGCCAAGGGTGGTGTATTGGCTAGTCCCTCAATCACCCTATTTTTTTTAAAGAACAATCAATGACTGTGGGTTGTTTTAGAACGACAGATGTATAATATATGTAAACTATGAATGAGGGTTTCGACCCGAACCTGGTTAAGATTGATCCCATGGATTCAATCATTTTAACATTGTTGATTAATGGTTAGCATGTCATCCAATACTTTTAAATTCATTCCAAAATTTGATAACAACTTCATATTAGTTATTTCTTACATGAAAATTTATACACAAATGTTTAGAATAATAAAGCCTAGAAAACAAGGCATTCGAACTTGAAGTTTTAACCATAAACCATTGGAAACAACATTGTTTTGTTGTAAACTGTAACTATTTAGCTAGAAACAACATTTGTATTATTGTAAACAGTGAATGTTCTGTTGGAAATGACATTGTTTTGTCATAAACTGTAATTTTTTAGCTGGAAAAAATATTTGTATTATTGTAAACAGTGAATGTTTTGTTGGAAATGACATTGTTTTGTCTTAAACTATAACTATTTAGTTATGTTTTGTTGGAAATGACATTGTTTTGTCTTAAACTATAACTATTTAGTTAGAAAAAAGATTGTATTATTGTAAACAGTGAATTTTCTACTGTAAACGACATCGTTATGTTGTAAGAGTGTATGTGTAGCTAAAAATAGTCTTGTTCATTAAACTGTTTAGTTGAAACAACATTGTATTATTGTAAATAGTGAATGTTTTGCTGTAAACAACATCGTTATGTTGTTTAGTGCATGTGTAGCTGAAAACAGTCTTGTTCATTAAACTATTTAGTTGAAACAACATTGATTAGTTGTAAAATATGAACGTTCTACATGAAATATCTTGTTCTATAACAATTTAGTTGGAAACAGTGTTGTTCTGTTAAAAACAATGAATGTTCATATGTAAATAGAAATGTTAGATTATCACAACTTGTGTGAATATAAAAGAAGCAACAGTATGTGAGAAATTGTTAATACAAATTTATTCTGGATTCTTTATTTTCATGAAATTCTGACAAAAGAAACGTCAAAATGGGATAATATTAAATTATTGCAATATGATTTAATGGTTTATTTTATAATTATGCACAAACCAATAGCTTAAGTAGACACATATATGTGTATGCACATAGACTTCGTCTATGTACATACACATACTTGTGACATACCTTCTTTTGTTTTTACTTAATTCATTTTTAAATGGATAATTCTTTATGTTGAAAGTAAACATGGGTCATGTGAATGATATGACTGCATTTTGAAATGTACAGTTCCATTTGAATCATGTATCCAATTTTTGTTTAGTGAGGAAATAGTAATCCGATTTTCATTTTTCATAGACATATGTGAGAAGAATATTCTTTTACTTGAATAGAACAATGATACCTAAGTAGACTAGAGCACCTCAAGGTAGATGCTACTAGAGGGTAGATAGCTATTATGAAATGTTGTATTGTAGAAAGTTACATTCCAGGACAGGTGCCGAAATGGAGTTTAGAGACTATAGGTTTTCTTTACTAGAACCTATTGTTTAATGTCACAACATAATTTTTATGTTTGGACAAGCAATATAGTTCATTTTGTATGTATGAACTTTTTGATAACACTCTCTACCATTCCTAGCATAGATATTGCATTTTATTTTCTAACTTGTAGATAGAAATTGCATGTTGATGTATGGGCACACACCAAATTCCACCTTGTGGATTGTTCTCTTGCTAAAATTGCCATGCAGGGTCGGGTATTCTTCAAGTTGGAAGAATTTCGGGGAAGCATAAGCTTCGTGGTTGGGCAGTAAAGCGCTTCAACCATGTTCTCTTCCACCGGTGGAGGTGAACACCAAGAGGAACCTTGGATGTACACAAGAATATTTAGTCTATGATGTAACTTGATGTAATACTTGATGTACCTTGATGTAAAAGTTGTACAATGTAATGACTTTGTGGCCTTGTCAAACCTGATATTGTAATTTAACTTTTGAATTGAATATACGAATCTTGACTCATTTTAATTAGGCATGTGTTGCTATGAAGGACTATAGCTACTTAGTTATTTCTTTTTAATTTGAATGTATTCATGTGTCAATTGCAATAATATTAATAAAGTAATAATTTAGGATGGGTTATTACTTCAAATTTCACCCTATGCTAAGATAAAATAAGGACCTTTTTGTAATATCCCTTGACAATTCTGATGTAAATTTATTGTTTTAGCCCTCAAGGAATATTGTCAAACACTTGATGTGCAAAGTGGTAGTTTGTTGTTATGATACATTTCAGTTTTCTTGCTTGTGTGAATTTTGAACATAAGATGATGTGAATGCCTTGAAAAGAATGCTAAATGATTAAACTACAAGTAAAGCATGAAATGCAATTGTTTTTGTGTTTTCCAAATGCAATATACTTATGCAAATATAAATCAACACCTACAATCAAGTGACATTATGTCAAACAGTTGGCATGCAAACTAATATGCTATCAAGATGAACATTGCATCGAATATATGACTCCCAACTTATAACTCCTTTATTGAATGCAATCCCAAATACAATGATGCTATGAAATTTCCAAGACTCTTGGCTTACATTGATATATGCATACAATGCTAAATCTGATTATGGATGCTCACCTATAGCAACAACACTAAGTGATTAAAATGACAATGCAAACTACTGTAAATTGCAAGAGGAACCTGATTATAAAAGTGCCCTATATGCTGAAGATGAAGAAGCAACCAATATCCAATAAAAGGAGCTCCTCTCAAGATCAATTCATAGCCATGAAGGTGTTGCCCCTGTTTAGACTGAATGCTGGTGAAATAAAATAATCTCTACACTTTTACAACCTCCAACAACAACCAACATAGTCGTTTATCCCTCTAGGATGGTGCACCTCAACCCTCAAGAAAAATCGATGCAAGTAGAAGCCACCATGAGAAAAATCGTGGCTCCCATAGACTGAGAAGGATGATTGAAAATGACTAATGATTGATATCAAATTATGCAAGATGCAATCAACCTTGGCCAGCAAAAATGATTGAAGACTCCAATGCTCAAAATGTCCTCAAATCAAACTACCAATCGAACTAGAAAAAATTGGCCCTTGGCCACTGTTATCAATCAGATATGCACCCTTTGTCAGATTTGCATAAATCAGACTATCTGTTGAAACATGGAAACTCTTTTCAGATGTGGGTAATCTATGTGAAAAGAGAATCTCCAGAGTGAGCTGGTTCTCCGAAAGATGAATCCTATTCTAAGTGATTTTTAGGTAAAGAGATAGAGAATGGCTTAAACTAAAACCTATGACTTAAAATGATCCTCAAACTTAATAATGACTTTGATATTTCACCCACAAACAGTCTTTAGAAAAACAACAATGAATTCACAATCTCTCATGAACACCAGTGCAAAATTGATTTGCATGAAGGTTTAGATTTAAACACAACATGCAACCTGCAACAAATGAACTTTCTGCATCGATGATTTGCAATAATAGGACATAAAGAGGATCTATAAACATAATCACAATGTAAACATCATACTAAAACTACAAGTTGAGACATAAATTGGAGATAGGAATGTTGCTTTTATTAGATGGAGTGAAAACTCTCAAAATTTGAGTACAAAGAAGTTTACAAGCTCCAAGTGTGTCAGAGCAAGAAACTAGAATATGAACTAAGAAGAAGAAGAGAACTAAGTCTTCTTCAAGATAAAACAAATCCAAAACCCTAATCCGAGCTCAAGAAGAAAACTCAAGGAAAAGGTATCAAAACTACCCCAAAAGTCTGCACAAAAGCAGAAAAACTCACTTTTTTCCATGTTCACATTGTCCAACCTCTAAAAATAGGCTAAATCTCCTTTAAAAGAAAACAAAACACTTAATCCATCCAGTAGGAATCTCAAATCCGACCCAAGGAAAAAATATCAACCCCTATCTGCTAAAAATAGCAAAGAGATAAAAACAATCTGCTTTATCTCTGATTTACATGATATGTAGATTTTCACAATTTGGCTAATTTTTGCAACTAAAGATTCATAAAATCTTTTGCAAAAATACAACTTAATCCCTTTTACAATATTTTATTTTTCTTAAAAAAAATCATAAAAATAATTAAAACCATCTATTACATATTTAATTATTTTTCTTTAAAAAACAATTTAAAAAATAAAATGCCTAAAATATGAAATTTAATCTAAGGCATATCTCTCCAAGATTTAATTGATTTTCTTGAAAATCAATTACAAAAATAACTAAGGCTCTCATTCATATTTTAATTGATCTTCTCAAAATCTATTAAAAAACCTAAGGCATTGGACATTCTTCATTCTCCACTAAGGCAAAGGCATAAATGTTAATATTTAAATAAAAAACCCTAGATACTTAACCAAAACCTAAAATTATTGAAGCCAAGACTTACAAAGTCTCATGAACTTTCCTAAAGCTCGACCTAGGCATATGCAAATAAATGAAGACTTAAACAAAGTCGACCTAGGGCATGTCAGAATTTGACCCCTCATGGTATTAAGCTTCAGATTTTGATATTTTTGTAAAATGTAAGGAAAAAATACCCCTAAGTCGACTTAGGGTTTGAGAAACCCTAATGAACAAAACACAAGGAAATCCCACTATTTCACATCATTTTGCAAGTGAAGACCTTTTCGAAAGATTGCTCTGTAGCCGTCGCCACCATGTATGCTAGGGTTTTGATTTGGAGCTTCCATTCGAGGCTTCATTCTGATCATACTCGGCCTCCAGCTATGGTAAGTATTGCTGAATTTTATGTCTCCATTCCTTAGGTTTTTTTATGAGAAGATGGCCTCATAGGCCACAACTTATAATGTTTTTTTTGATGCATTTTTGTTGTATCTCCATTCCCTGACTTTATTCCTTTACTTGTTCTCCATCCTTGTTGGCCGCCATGAGTGAGCTGAACCATGCATTAGAAGCTCAATGAGAGCTTTGGCCATGGCCTCCTTATCCTCAACGGGAAAACAATGATAAGCTTTACTCTCTCTATCATTCTTTCTAGTCGAACCAAAGCTTTAGAAGCTTATATGCAAAGAGATAGTTGTTGCTTCTTCACAAACGAAATGCAGACCAAGTATTGGCCACACCATACATATGTGATTCTGGGTTTCTTCTATGAATTTCTCACTGTATCTCGCATCCTTATCTATAGATTTTGATTTAAACTGAACAACCTTGAATGGTTTCTATACTTTAAATAGCTTTGTAACTGAGAATTCCTTCCACATTTGGGTCGCGCCATGAAAGTACAAATGGTACTTATAATCTGTATCTTGATGTAAAACCCTTACATGGGTGACTTCTGATTCTGAAAGGAAACTTTTATTTGTCTTCCTGTTGAAAACCCCATGTGGGTTTAGCTAAAAATTGTAAGGACTTCATTCTGATAGAAAACCCCAATATGGGTATTTAGAAAAATGAGAAAACTCTTGTCTCCGGAATAAATTTACTCATCTTTGAATTTTGAATTTGAATCTTCTTATGGATATCATTTACTTGAAGCACAAAACTGCATCCTTATTAAAAACCCAATGTGGGTATCCATTATTTCGAATAAATTTTCCTTTTAATAAAAAATGTTGATATGGGTATTCTGGAAACCATAATAAATTTGTATTTGAATTTGAACTCATCATGTGGGTTTTCCATTTTCTGAAAGAAATTACTTATCCTGACCAGTATTCTTGGTTAAAATCATCATGTTATTTGGTATTAATGGAAAGACCAGTTGAAACCTTAAACATTCCCTCACATACTTCTAGAAACCTTTATAAAATGTGTGAAATTAGCTCAAAAGCTGGAGCAGGCCCCCTGGCTGCATTTTTTTTTTTGGTTAGCTGTAGTTGCATGATTACTACATCTTTGGAACTTGTCCCATTTCTCATTGTTGGTTTATTTACCAGTCACCTTTTTGCAACTCTGTTAAAACAACACCATGATAACATGAAACTATCTCAGTCGAATGTTGTTATTCTGCTTCTTCAAAGTCATTGTTGTTTTACACTGAAAGCAACTATACAATTTCCTTCATGATGATTTGGTACCTTCTGCCACTTTTCCATCACACATGAATGCCTCAAAAAGCATGTACTCTCATCACGACACTCCTATAGTATAATGCACATGAGAACCTGAAACTAATATAGGTACTTCCCTTAATTTCTTAATATTATGTTGATGTGGCATATGTATGCCTGTTCACTATTGTAATAAGATGCATAATAACACCCATGGAAAAAAAAAATCAAACTATACAACAATATCTGAGACTTTCAATTATGAAAATGATGTAGTCCAGTTGAATTAATTAAGCTCATTTAAATTAACTGTCCACCTGTAGCTTTCAGAAACATTTTTAACTGCTATGTTCATGAACAATTGGCTTGATGGCTTGATGGATGAATTCTCTTTTACTCTTCCAGTTGTATATTTCCTTTCTTGATGAACATGATGATTGCAATCTCCTTCTTAGCCCACTTGTAATGAATAAGGGGCAGCATGCCGAGCTCTACCCTTGTGGGAGCCCATTTTTCTCCACATGCTTGATCTTCAAATGATAATTAGCTTCATGATTTTCCCTATACCTGCACAAAGAAACAAACGATGTTAGCACAAAACAATATATCATGATGTTGATGTCTCTCTTTCAGCTCATGTTTCTGCACTTCTCTTGATTGTTTCAGTGTATGATCAGTAACATACTACATTATCGTTGATGGTTCATGTAGGTATATTCATAGTCGGAGCTCTAACATCCCTCTCTTCCTTCCTACAAGTCAATGAAGCTCAAAGAAGACAAATGGTGCACCACTTCTGCGACAATCATCAATATAGGAAATGATGATTATTTTTATACTTATGTGATTATTCCTTTTATGCATCTTCCATAGCATAGTGTGATGCTTATGATGCACTGTAATAGTTACATCCATGACTTGTGTGGATATTTAATTTCATTCTTCTGCTTTTCATTTTGAAAAGAAAATGCATTTATAATGCAATGTTGTACCATCATTTGAATGTATCACCATTTGAATTCTTGTAATCAAATGAAATGTTGTAAATATGAATCACTTTATGAAATAAAAGAAAGCAATTGAAATGCTTTGTTGTTTGTATGCTCAATCTTGTACTCTATTTGATTGTGAAACACTGAAAAACATTTTCTTGAAACTCAGTTTCCTCATTTCAATGCATAACTGTCACTTATAAAATGATAAATAAGATGCAATCAACACCTAGCATATGCAGAAATAACTATATTTTCCACTTTTAAATATAACAGTATTAAGTCAGCTCCACCAATTGAGTTGTAGCAAAAAATTGGTAACAGCCACAAATTTTGGCACTAATGAAAAGACTAAAATATCCTTCCCAATCTGCAACCCTTCAAAGGATATCTCACCACCTCATCTATGCTAATCTATTGGAGTTTTAGTTCCCAAAGACCAAGTAGATAATCTGCAGAAACCCTTGGTTTCACAAAAGCTCATCAAATGCAAATGACAAATAACTAGATGCCTAGAAGCTTGAATTGTTCTTCTTTTATAATTTTTAAATCCAACTTCAAGAAGCTTCTAGAATATAATAATATTTTATTTTAGTGACTTATGATATAATATTTTATTTGAGTCACTATATTAAATTAATTAAATATAAAGTTACTTTTTTATTTTAAATTATTTAATAACCTTATAAAGTAATTAATTTAATACTTTTTCCCTTCTTTCTCCAAATCCAACTGAGTCCAGGAAACCAACAACTGCAAGCAACATTAGGAAAAAATGGGGACATTACAATCCACCCTCCTTGAAATTGCTTGTCCCCAAGCAATTCACAGCTGCAAAGAAAACTCTCCCCCACCTGGATCCCAAGGGAATATCTGCATAATATCCGTACTATCACAAAATGCTCTTGTAACACCACCAACACAACTAACTAAACCTGTTGAATCAACACAATCTCACCATCAAGTGTCACAAGAGTATGAATCTCAAAAGGAAGCAACTCAAAAGAATGACTATATTTTCTTCCAATATTTGTGCAAGGTAAGCTATCAAACAAATTGTCCATCCCATGCGCCACTGAATTATGCATCCAAAATAAATCACGTACATGAGGATCAAATGTGAAGTTGTATGTACTCCTCACTATGCACACCTCTGAAATTTCCTCTGGGAGACTTGTTTGCAATCTCGACGCATTGTAAGGATCACAAATGCTACAATCAATGCCTATCTCAGGACTGGAATCAAGTAAGTGATCAACATCTAATTCAAAGAGTGGATTATCATATGACCATGTAGCATCAATCTTGAACAATGGATTGTAGATCATCTCACGCTCTTCCTGAATCACCTCCTTCTTTCTCTTCTTTTCCATGCTCCCACACAAAGAGATAGAATGCAAGCTCCCATTTGTAATTCCCCTCAACACATATTTCCTGCCATCAACCTAGAATTTCATTTTTATCTTAGGTACGTTGAGGGTAAATTCTCCTAAGTCCTAGAGCCACTTCATGCCCAACACTATGTTCATTTCACCCATGTTGACCGCATAGAAATCAGTTTGTAACTCATAACCATTCAACAACAAGGTGAGATTATTAATCTGTCTAGTGCATGTGAGGGTATACCCATCAGCAACTCAAACTCTAAATCCATCAAAATCCTTAGCCTGTAGTCTACATCTAGCCACAAAACCCATGGCAATAAAGTGATGTGTTGCTCTCGTGTCAAGCATGGCAATGCAACGTTGTCCCTCAACTATTCCTTTGAATCTGAATGTAGTCTCATCCAATACATTAGCAAGGAATGCCAAAGGATCCAAATTCCCATCAATTGATGCCTTCTCTCCCTTATCAATCCCTATTTTTGCTTGTTGATTCACATTATCAAAATCAGAGTCCTCATAATATTCCCACATTATACGATTTTCCTTGCCCTTAGGTCTCAAACGGAAATCATGATCCTTGTTATATGGTCCCTTGCACCAATAGCACAATTTCTTTTTCCTTAACTCCTTGTTTGACTCTTCATCCATCGTGACTGCTGATTTCTTTTTCTTATCAAATTGTTGAGGAGTCTCAATGCTAGTTGAAGGAATATCTTTATGTGAATTCTCCCTTTTGGGGGTTGCAAACTCCATACTCCTAACCTTCTTCATAGCCTCCTGCAGTGTTGGAAAATCAAAAGCTTTTATCCAACCCTTCAATGGCCCCATTAATCCTTCAGTAAACAAAACTACCAATCTCCTTTTAGTGATGTTAGGCACCATTACTAACAATCTCTAAAAATTATCAACATATGCTTCAAGAGTTCCATGTTGTTTAAGCTGCGCCAACTCTCAAAATCTAACTTCTGGATCCTTAGAATCAAATCTCTCTATCAACTTGTTGGTGAATTCCTCATAAGTGTGTATAAGGTTATGGCCAAGAGTGACCAAACCGTGGTACCACCATTCGTGAGCAACTGCCTCCAAGTGTAGTGTAGCAAATTTGATGGTGTCCTCTTCAGACATCGGTCTCAAAGAGAGGTAGTTATCTAGCTTTTGCACCCATGACCTAGTTTTACACTCGCCACTCCCATCAAAATGGGCCAAAGTCACCTTTCCAAGAGCTTGTTGATAGTTAGTTCTTGGAACTATAGGAGGATGGTGATCATTCCTTCCACCATTTCTTCTATTCCTTTGATTCATGTATTGATCAAAGGTCCATTGGTCCCTTAGATCAGGAGGTAAGGTGGTATACTCCATGTAAGCCTATCTTTCATCATTTGCATTAAAGGGTACTACAACCTCCACTTGTTGTTCCTCCCTTGGAGTGAAGGTAGGAAAGAGAGGTCTAGAGGTTGATCCTCTAGTGTTTGTTGTTCTATTGTCCTTTGTATTGTTGCCATTATTTCCATTAATACCATTGTTTTCTCCTGTATGATTTTTTTGATTTTGATGTTGAGCCGCTTTCTGGTCCATTCTTTCTATCAAGTGTGACATCATATCAATCATCCCATCAAACTTCTTCTCTATTCTAGCTTCCCGTTCATCCATGTTTTGCCTATTACTGTTTGCCATGTTTTTAGCTATTTCTCCAATACCCTCAACTACTTTACTTGTCTGCCTCAAATCCTCTGAAAATGTATCTCCAATCTGATTTCTTTGTTGTACTGCTCTTTGACGGGTATAATATCTATGTGGACCAACTTCATGTGGCTGCATGAAAAGATTTTAACCCTCTAGGATGGCAGGATCAAAGCTTTGATACCACTGTAATATCCCTTGATAATTTTGATGTAAATTTGTTGTTTTGGCCCTCAAGGAATATGGTCAAACACTTGATGTACAAAGTGGTAGTTTGTTGTTATGATGTTTCATTTTGTTTTTTTGTGTGAATTTTGAACATAAGATGATTCAAATTCCTTGAAAAGAATGCTAAATGATTAAACTACACACAAAGCATGAAATGCAATTATTTTTGTGTTTTCCAAATGCAATAGATGACTTGTGCAAATATAAATCAACACCTAGATAGCCAAGTGACATTATGTCAAACAGTTGGCATGCAAACTAATATGCTATCAAGATGAACATTACATCGAATATATGACTCCCAACTTATAACTCCTTTATTGAATGCAATCCCAAATACAATGATGCTATGAAATTTCCAAGACTCTTGGCTTACATTGATATATGCATACAATGCCAAATCTGATTATGGATGCTCACCTACAACAACACTAAGTGATTAAAATGACAATGTAAACTGATGTAAATTGGAAGAGGAACCTGATTAGAAAAGTTCCCTATGTTGAAGATGAAGAAGCAACCAATATCCAATAAAAGGAGCTCCTCTCAAGATCAAATCACAACCATGAAGGTGCCGCCCCTAATTAGACTAAAAGATGGTGAAATAAAATAATCTCTACCCTTTTACAACCTTCAACAACAACTAGCATATTCGTCTATCCCTCTAGGATGGTGCACCTCAACCCTCAAGAAAAATCGATGCAAGTAGAAACAACCATGAGAAAAATCGTGGCTCCCATAGACTGAGAAGGATGACCGAAAAATGACTAATGATTGATATCAGATTATGTAAGATACAATCAATCTTGGCTAGCAAAAACAATTGAAGACTCCAATGCTCAAAATGTCCTCAAATCAAACTACCAATTGAACTAGGAAAAATTGGCCCTTGGCCACAAATTTTGGCACTAATGAAAGGACTGAAATATCCTTCCCAATCTGCAACCCTTAAGAGGATATCTCACCACCTCAATTATGCTAATCTATGGGAGTTTCCATTCCCAAAGACCAAGTAGATAATCTGCAGAAACCCTTGGTTCCACAAAAGCTCATCAAATGCAAATGAAAAATAACTAGATGCCTAGAAGCTTGACTTATGTATTCTTCTTTTATAATTTTTCAATCCAAATTCAAGAAGCTTCTAGAACATAATATTATTTTATTTTAGTGACTTATGATATAATATTTTATTTGCTCGTCACTATATTAAACTAATTAAATATAAGGCTACTTTTTTATTTTAAATTAGTTAATAACCTTATAAAGTAATTAATTTAATAATTTCTCCCTTATTTCTCCAAATCCAACCGAGTCCAGGAAACCAACAACCACAAGCAACATCAGGAAAAAATGGGGACATTACATTTTTTAGGCCTAGTAAATAATGCCTGAGCATAATGCTATTATCAAACCTAAGAAGCCAATTATGTCAATCTAAGAGAATTTTTGGATGACTTTTCATCAAGGTTTATTTATTTTTTATGACTACATTCCTTTATATAATGTGAGAAAAAACCTAAGAAATTCAATTAAATAAATAGTTTAATTTTTCCAAGTACATTGGGTTGTCGTATATGGCATCAAAGCATGGTTTAAACTAAGGACCTGATGGGCAATTAAGGATAAAATTTTAGGTATGATTTTGAGATTGATTAGGGATTGATCATGCAACTACTCTATTGATGCAAGTAGTTAGAAAGCTAAAGTTCAAAAGTTAATCTTTGTAGTGTATCAATAGAAAATACTTGTTTATCATTGTGCTTTTATAGGTTTAAGTTCAACCATGAGGAATAATAGAGAAGATGATAGAAGAAAAATAAGATTGGTTCATAGATGACTTACTAAGCTCTAAAATTGAGGAAAAAGAGAAAGGGTGTTGGGAGTAGAGATAACCCAACAAAATGGAAACTAAAATACTAAAATCAATTGTAAAATAAATACTCCTCATTCAACATGAAATACGAGACCAAATTTTTCCAAGGAAACTAATAAATTTTATAGTTGGATAGCATTAGAATGAGAAAAAAAAGGAACCTAAAAGTGGGATGGGATCTAATAAATTCTAAGAAAGAAACCATCTAAATAAACTTAAGAACAAATCATCTCTTAAATTTCATCATTCTAGATTCTTTCCAAAAAACTAATTTTCTTGCCTTGATTGCATACAAACATGTATGCTTATGATAAAATTCTATTAAAAATCAACTAAACAAAATTTTTTAGCCATGACTCATAAGTCTTTACATCATGAAATGAATTAAATCTTAATGTAGTTGTGATTAAGGATTGTAAAAAAAATTAGATGTGGCATATGGAATTTAGTCTTCACTAGCATTTTCTAGGTATGCAACTAATGCAAAAGTATTTAATTCCTATCTTAACCCTTTATCCTATAGACATATAGACATATTGGGTAAAGAAAGAGCATAAAGTTCATTACAATAGTCAAATATAGTTATAATTAGATTCACAAATTTAGAGATAATATTCATTCATCTTTATTGTAACCAAAGGGATTTAGTAATTCATATAATGTAGGAACATGCATTACCAATTTATTATTAAAGTGTAGAGTACTTTATGTAGACACGTCAAATTAGCATCATGCATATGCATCCACTCATTCATAAATCAAATTCACATTGATCCATTTAGTAGGAAAATCAGGTTCATCATCCATTTAAATTAAATAAATTAACTTTATTTGATTTAAGCCTATCATTCCCTCTTTGATTAAATAAATCAATCATTTATTTAATTAAAACTCAAATCATCATTCATCTCACTTTGATTTGATTTAAATCCCTAAATCATGTCAAATTAGTGAAACTAACCTAATCATCATTAATTTAATCTAACCATGATTAAATGATAATCCTCACCACTTGCATTCTCTAGATTTAGCCACTTGCACAAATAAATCAATTTATTGATTTATTAAAAGCCTCATTTTCACTCAACATGGCATTTATGGGGAATATTCCCTTAAGATTTGAAAAACATGACAAGTTGATTTGTCCCTCCAACATTGCATTTATTGCTCATTTTCTTGTCCCCATCTCAAAATTTATTGCCAAATTTGAATTCAAATTCTCCCTCTCATGGGCACACTTCCCAAATCTTGCACATGCATCAACCACTCACCACTTGACAAGTGTCTTCCTCTCATTTGTCCAATCTTAGTCCCACATCCTCCATGTTTGGCACTCTTAGCATTTGAAAATCTTTAAATAGAGGCTTCATCCTCAAGCAAATCCTCCACAACTCCACAATCTTTATGCAAATTCATTCTCTTCACATGGAGAACTGATTTTTCCCATTGCATCCTCATCACCAAACTTATCAAGGATTGGGAAAGGAATTCTTTCCACATCAAAGAAGCACAAATCCACTATGGGATAGATATGTATCTTGTTTCTTTCATGCTTTCAATTTAGTTTGATTTGCTATCATGTTTAGGAAACATTTTGCATTATTTCATAGGAGTATTTAGCAAATTTGTATGCACTTACCTTCTTTATGGAGTTTAGGATGTTTGCAGATTTGAGAGGTGCTCACATATGGCGCTAGAAGGAGGGCCTCATCAACCAATCGCCTTTGGTTTTTGTTTCATTACTTGTGGTTTACATTGCTGCATCTTGATTCTTGAAATTAATATCTATTGTCTCAAATGTCGTGTATTTCAGCTATAATTGATTGCTTTAGAGTTTTTGAGATCTGCTCTATGCTTAAACAGTCGTATACTTAACTTACCCAATGCTTTGGCTTGTATTTATGAGTGATGCAATGTTTCTAAAAACATAATATGATATTTAGGCCTGCGCATTATCCCAGACACATTATTTTTTTTCAAGGGATCCTGATCTAATGCTAAGACTTTTTAAGCTTCTATAATGTAAGAGTTTGAGGTATCCTTTAAATTCTGACATTCAACATTTGACTGATATAAATGCATTCTACGTATTTTGATATGTGTCTATACCCAACAAGTGCATTTTCTTGAATGTTTTTCTTTACTCGCTGTCTTCTTTCTTCTTTGTATACCAGCCAATCACATTAGCTTTAGAAATCTTTGAAAGCTATTAATTACTGGCCCATTGATCTGATGTAAAAGCACCTCATTCAAAGCACATTCATTAATTTTCTCATTGTCAACATCACGCACAATTTCCACATTGATATTTTGAATCTATTACTAGCTGACAAAGCATAGATCTCCATTGCGTAGACCTCCACTGCATAATCTTTACACAAACTTTTGGTAATTGTTTCTAGTTCATACAAAGTGAAAACCAGTAAATTGGATCTAGAGTTCTGTCTCAGTTCTTCAACGCCTTTGGGAGTTGACGGGTTGCTCAAATCTGATAAAGAAGATAGAGACGGTCTCCTAACGTGCATAAGGAGATAGTTGATCCTGCTCTTTCTTTTGTTCTTGTTGTTGCTATTGATGTTGTGTTAGTGGTACTTGATGTGTTTTCACTGCATATGGTTTGAGTGAGGAAACAACAACAACACTGGCGACTGTACTCATTGTGTCACTGGATCACCAAGATTTCATCTCGGATACGTTGTCCAACATCACCTTGACCTCCATGACCAATAGTTGACATAATAAAGCGTAGAATTTCCCGATTGTGAGGTTGATCTCAAAAAAAAAAAATTGCAGTAAATCTGTCAGATGGTCTTGAGCACTACTAATTTCACGAGGTTTCACATTGTAGTGTTTGTTCCATGTAAGCTGCCTGGTTGCCATGAATCTCATCCAAAAAAGGATTCTATCTAGTCTGAGCTCACCTTCATCTTTTGCTTGTTTCAACAACTCTGTTGCAATATTGAACCTATGCATTAATGACCTTTCTGCCTCACTCTCCTGTTCTGCAATCACATCCAATACTACTTTGGCAGCGCCTTTTCCATCTCCTGGTGCCTTTACTGGTTTAATATCTTTTTCTCTCAGACTAAAATAGAAGTCTGAACCATTGTCCTTGATCCAATTACTGTTTGAACGAAGAACAAAAGGCATTCCAATAAAGCTACACTCACCAATCTCAATCTCAACAGACCGTAAAGATGGATCTAAAGCAGAAAGAATTCAGAACCATTTTATTGTTAGACATTTCACACGCCTTGTCTATGTTGTTGTAGTAAACTATCAGACATTTCACACACGCTTTGTCTATGCTTCTAGACTGTCAAACAGTCCATGTGCTTTGTCCATACTTCTAGATTGTCAAACAGTCCACACGCTTTGTCTATGCTTCTAGACTGTCAAACAATCCATGCGCTTTGTCCATACTTCTAGACTGTCAAACAGTCCATGCACTTTGTCTATGCTTCTAAATTGTCTACATTTTAAACGCTTATTGCCCAAGATGCAATATTAAATTTTTGTTGGCTTTTTTTTTTAAATGATAGAGGTTGTGCGTAGACTTTTAAGTTAGGTATGTATGCGTATGTCTCTTCCATTCATTGCAGATACTTGAAGATATACCATCATTCTTTATATGCACAGGGATAGAGGAGCGCGCAAGTGGCAGTGTTGGAGGGCGTGCGTCTTTT
Organism: Sequoia sempervirens; assembly: GCA_007258455.2. NCBI lineage: Eukaryota > Viridiplantae > Streptophyta > Pinopsida > Cupressales > Cupressaceae > Sequoia > Sequoia sempervirens. Next base: position 102,590 of record VDFB02320543.1, on the reverse strand, counting down.
TCTTAGTATTGTGGCTGCAATTCTAGTTTGGTCTAGTAAATGGGACAGCTGAAAGCAATTTCGATGATTGACATATGTGACTAAGGAAATCACTTATTAAAGCTCGCGCTACCCTCTTTAAAGCATTCAATAAGAAAGAATCATTAGATTTTTCTTTAATGATGAGCTTCTTTCTAACATATCTTATTTGAAATAAATCTCTAATGCTGACTGTTGACTGTGCGCAGAATTAAGAGACAATATATTATATGATAAGTAACATCTTTGCCATTCGTTGCGTGCAAAATTGCCCAAAACAGAGCATTAAAACCAAATATCTTGTTAAGTGGTTCTCCAAACGAACTGAGGACACGCTTCATTTAATGGTGACAGAGGAAGGCATTGGCTGGGACCATAGATCTTGGGTCTTTGTTAAATTTTCAAACAGTTTAAATTCCATTAAGTTGACAATCCCCTTGGAGCGCATTAAGTTTTGTATATTTCATTAAATACTGGAACGCATTTATTACTGTTGGTTTTTGTGCTCTGCTGTGATTTGAACTTGCGTTTTAAAGAATAATCAGTTCACACTTTGTCTATGTTGACTACCAATTCTTGTGACTTTACTATTGATTCTTATGATTTGTAGCCAAATTGGTAATTTGTAATTTGGGTGTTTGCTAGAAATCTGTTGATTATGCCATCTTTATGTTTAGAGTTGTGATTATTTTTTTAATTTTTTAACTCTAAAAGCTCTGCAGGCATGACATTATGTACTCTCATTGAAGCTTCACATAAACTTGTGTAATAGTAAGAAAGGGTTACTAGTTTGGTATCTTGTGATCACTTTGCATGACAAGTATGATTTTTTTTTTGTGATGATACATGCATCATTGATCTCTTGAAATAAAACTTATTTATCTTATTTTTTATCTTATAGGTAAACAAAGGAATAACGAAAGGAAAAGGCACAAGGTACAAATGAAGGAAAGCAAGGAGAAGGCTAAACGAAGGAAAACGAAAGGAGGCGAAACGAAGATAATGTCTTGGGAGGATTAAAGTGTTTTTTAACACTTTAGTGTTTGTTTAAACACTTTTTTACTAAATTGTCATCTTTTCGTTCTTAGGACATTAATTTTCATTTGGGTTTAAAAAGAACACTTTGATTTTTCATTTGCAAAGGGTTAAAAATTGAAACTTAGACATCTACTAGATTTCAATTTGGGCTAAAATTGAGCAAACAATCTTCATCTTTCCTTTGGTGCTTAAAACAAATCAAATCATTGCTTTGAAGGATAAAATGAATGTGTGCCTTTATTGTTTTGTAATTATTTACACAAAGTAATATCATCAAAAGACGTATGCGCTTCTCTCATGCCTCATGACGATCTTGAGAATCAAAATGCTTTTGGTGACATTAAGTTGCGTAAATAATTTCCCATACACACTTTGATTTGGGTTTAAAATTGAACATCTTGTGCGAGTGTGAGTAGAGCATCATCGCGTATTCTCTTTCTTTGAGTCATCAAAGATTGATCGAGTTACGGATTTTGTCTTTGCTTGTTTTTGTTTATCCTAGAGGGCTTGCCTTGGGGAAAAAGTACTCACCCAAGGGAACGACTCAACCGGTAACACTCTAAAGCCAAGAGTATTTCCAACCGGGATATAAATGTGGGTATTGGACTAAACGCCAGTATCACGCAGTTGGCTCCAATGAGATGGATTTGAAAGGGGACTCTCGCCATATGGGTCAATCTCCACGAACGAAAAAGTCTGAAATAGAACGCTTGTTTTGTAGTGGCCAATGGATCCATTGAGCTAGTTTATCAAAGTGGTGCATTGGAACTCAGATTCCAAGAAGTTACTTGCCATGTCCGATCTTGGTTGAAATATAAAGGTTAAGACTTCATTCTTAACATACCTTTATATTTTTTCCTTGGTTGCATGTAAAATCATCTCTTCTATGAAGGGCATGAGGCAAGCCCACTAAGAAAAATGTACCAATTGAGCTAGGATGTCATATGGCTTGTGGTTTGAAAACATAGTGCTTTTATCGAAAACATTGGAAAACCAACATTCAACGAAGCATCAAATCTCAAATCCTTTAGGAGAGGCAAATATCCTTGAACAAATTCACATGTTATTGCTTTCCCTTGGGATTCATGTCCTTAGAGGCTTCTAAACATTTGGATTTCATCTCAATTTGCTTCTACTAAAGTCAACTTTAGGTAACTCTTGCCCCAAATTTCCTTGGTTTCCACATAATACACTTTGTGGGATAAGGGGAAAGTTGAGACATTAGACATCTAGATTCAAAACCTAATCGAGTGTGTGTTTGTGGTAAAAAGAATCCATTAAGCAAATATTAAATCAATTGGACCCCACACATGTGCTTGGAATCTTTTGGTCGTATGGTTTTCATGCAAAAATTGGTCTTTTGATTTTGAATTACTCTTAGAGAAAGGCATGTTCTTCACTATCATGGCCTAGTAAACAAGTCCTTCCTAGGTTCATTTATGATCACACCAAACACTTCATCCATCCCAAACATTTATCAACCCATCCCCCAAACAACTTTAGAGCTTTGGAAACATCATTCTAGACTTGGGTAAATCATCAAACCAAAAATCACCTTGTTTAGTTAGGCATATGGGAATGCATCCTTTCTCATACCTCTAATAAAATGAGCAATCCTTTGAACAAGTTCATCCTAAGATCACATCCAACATCTTAGGGTTTACAAGTTCATTATCCAAATCAAACTAATCAAAATCAAACCTCAAGTCTAGCATTGATCCAAAGTCCTTAAATGTTCAACGCTCATATCATTTACACCTTTCATCCTCCATCTCGTCATTAGTCCTGAGAACCTTAGAGGCCACTTTTGCAACAAGGTCAAAACACAAGGAGAACATGGAATACGAAATTGATCCGCACATCATGAGTAATCCAAATCAAATGAACTTTCAAAGCCTTACAATGCCGATCAATTATCAACACCCACACTTATACAATCCATACATGGGATCATTACCTTCGACAAACATCAATGGTACAACAAGTGTGAGTATCCCCAAATCAAAGATTGGAACACATTTCTCGATGGTAGATCTAAATCCAAACCTACAAGTCTGTCAACCGAACAATCAAAGCATGAGCCTTCAAACGAACAATGTCATCCCACCAAATCCCTACAAGCCAAATGAGAATGTACCAAGTACAAGTTTTTGAAACATGAATCCGGCAAACTTTGGGATAAATATGGCTGCAAATCATACGAATATTGTTCAAAATCCAAACAAGATGACTCCAAGTCAAGGTAACACCATGCAAAATCAAAGTTACCTAAATCAAGGCAATGCGATTCCCAACATCAACAATGTTCAATTTCAACCCATAATGCCAAATTTGAACATCATCCCAAATCAGAACATTGTCCAAAATCAAACACAAATACACACTCCAAATCTCCTTAAACGCATGCCAAATCAACTATATCAAGGGATTCAAGATCAAAATCAAGAACAAATTTGGCTAGATCAAATTGCTACACTTACCAAAATAGTTGAGTCATTACGCCAAGAGACATCTCCACCACCATTACCCATATCAACATCATTCCTTGGTTTAGGGCTTCCCCCCTTACCCAACACCAATCACTCCATCCAAATCAATCCACCTAACACCAATCGAGCCATCACATCAAATCCTTTCAATATACCATCAACATGACACCAACAGATGGTATTCAATCAAGCAACAATGTTGATCCCAACCAATCAAAATATGGTCTCCCAAGGGCCTATCACCTCGGTCATTTTGACCATTCCTATCACCTCGATCACTCCAACCACCACTCTCACACCCATCATATCTCAGCCCCTCACTACCATGATCGCTCCAAGTGTATCTCAACCACCCATCACTACATCCAACATAATCCAAATTCCACCACCACCACTACCACCAAAACCAAGTGCAATAAGTCAATATTGTAACATTGCACTAAAAGCACATCAAGCCTACCAACAAACGCTTCAACAATATCAGGTGGCTCCACAAGCCTCTCAAGCTTCCCAAGCCTCTCAAGCTACCCAACAAACATGAGCACAAACACAAAAAATGACAACTGTTGAGAACAAGGATCAAGACCTATTCATCAATGAGCACCTTGAAGATGTTTTCACCCCATCCAATGATCAATGCACCATACATCAAGAGCCACTTTTTAGTGATCTATTTCAAGGAGTGTTAGGATTGTTTGATCCTATCAACATAATGCATGATCCATTGACCTATGATCATATTGAAAATCATGTTGAAAATGTCTCTACATTGCCTAATGAGTTAGAGGACATATCTCAAGAATTTATTCTAGAGCAAGATCAAAATATTCCACTAAGGTCTAGCAATGGTCCCTACCAAGACATGTTGACCCCCTTCGACCTCATGGCTATAGATACTGAAGGAACCCTAAAATCGATACCTAAGGATATTGAACCACTTACCATGTCTAATGACGACATCCAAGGACCCTTTGTAAGCAATCCATCCTTTGAAACTGATCTATGTCAGGAACTTGATCCAAAGCATGTCGAAAGCAACTCCGAAATCATTCAAGATCAAGAATTTGTATCTTCAAGATACTACAATAATCTAATGGACACTCTCTTATCTATGCAAGATGATCATATCCATGTAGCACATACTCCTCCATCTATCCATGAGATGCTTTCTATAGATGGACACGTAGATGATCTTCATTCAGAATGGGACTCCTTTACTCCTGACATTATTACATAAAAAGAGCAGGTTATCAATTCCTACAAACAAACGGAGTTGTCAAATATGTCCCACACTCAGATTGAGGACATCATGAATAAAGATATCCAGCATTATCCACTCAAAGAAACAAGTCAGAAAGAACAGTATAATCCAGAGTTAGCAGAGCGACAAATGGAAATAATGTCATCTACAGGGGTTATTTATCAGATAATGCACTCTAAACAGGAGCTCTTATAACAAGCAGAATCAAAGCATGAAGATACTACTTCCACAATACTGGGGGAAACTTTGTCTCAAGTAAATGTCAACATAGGGAGCACAAAGAATCCTCATGATGAAACAGATGCCAATACTACAACCAGTCATGTCATGAATCTTCATCCACCCATCACCCCATCCACGAATTGGGACCAACGTCAAAAAAAGAATTGAATCAAAGTATAGAGAATGTTATCAAAGAAAAAGAAGTTGAGAAGCATAATGGAAAAATCAAATACAAGTGGATACCAAAAAATACAAAGAAAGATCATCCCTATCAAACTCCATCAGTCAAAGAAACTGTAGGAAAAAATAAAAGAGGGAAAAGTATCCATCAAAGACGTCCACAAAAGAAAAAGTGGGATTTTCAAGCAACGTACAAGGTATATCAAGTAGTTTGTCCTAATTCCACGCACACTTTCATATCCACCCATCATTGTTCATCTTCCCAAGTTTGGAGAATCAAAGATTCCAAACTGTCAACCAATCCATCACTTATCCCTAAACACATTCCATCCACGCCTCCACGCATGATATCCAATTCCCACATTGACCATGTATTGACAATGACCCTTCATCATAAGGATTCTAAAGGCACTCTATCACGATGTGCGCACCAAGACAGAGTCAACTCCGGTATCGACGAAGCAGATCAAGAATCCCAAAAGTTGCATTCAAGTGCACGTATCTTAGCAAAGCAGCTCCTTCAGATAGGATATCGATGACACATTATGACAGGGGCATCTACATCAACAACACCTTGTGATTCAGCATGAGCTTAAAATCTTTCAAAAAATACAAAAAAAAATAAAAAATATGAAAATCCAAAAAAATCAGAAAATGGATTGAAAATAGTAAAGAGAAAAATCGTCCTCTAGTGAAAACCGCATGGGCGGTGCTTTGGGAAAGACCATGATGAAAACCTGGAAAATAGGCATCATGAGTAGAATCAAGCATCTACGTGCGCCAGTTCAGTTGAAAGCATCTCATCCCATCCATAATAAATCCAACAATCCATCCATATCATCCATAATAAATCCATTCATCCATGAACCATGATCCAATCCATTTTCATCCATCTACATCCATCATCTAAGTTATCTTGATCTTGATGAAAGTCTGTGGCACACTTTACACCCGCTTATGGTAAACATTCTGACATGGGTCATTTTCATTGGTCCTATCCTATCCAACATTTTTTGAGCCTTGAAGCATTATCCAATGAGCATTCGTTATCCAAACACCTTATCTTATCGCAAGATAATCCATATCCATCCATCCATACACCTATCTGATCATCCACCCTTGACATTTCAAACATTGCTAGACACTGGGGGCAGATATGTACATCTTTCTTCGGGAATAAATCTTGATCTATATCCTCCAACTTGTGTGGTGATCCAAACATTGGAAAATGTGGAATCCAATTGGTCAAATCACTTGTGGGAAAAATTCAAATCACTAGCCCATGGCATATTTTGACGAGAAGACATTCCTTATCAGTCTTCATCTTTCATCGAACATCAATCCAAATAATCACTATCAGTCGCATCTAATGTGTGCTTCAAACATCTCACCAAATCATTTAGACAACTTTTGTTCCAAATCAAGCTTCATCAATCATGATCAATCAAATCCAATCAAGAAATCAGCAGGATATCCTTGTGTTGCTTAACACTATCCTTGCATTGTTGTGCATCCTCAACAATGTTATCATCATCAATCCTAATCAATCCTGATCAATCAAATCCAATCAATCCATAATCTTGGGATATCCTTCTCGATCATTGTGTTGCTTAACACTATCCTTGCATTGTTGTGCATCCTCAACAATGTTATCATCATCAATCCTAATCAATCAAATCCTTGCATTGTTGTGTGTCTTCAACAATGTTATTATCATCATCAATCCATCAATTCGATCAATCAACCTTAGCTTGGTCTTCAACAAAATCCCAAACAGAGCACTGATATCAGCACACACATCCATATCGAAATCGTCAAAATCATGCAAAAATCCAATAACATTCAAAACATATCAAAATCCAAAAACACTCAAAAGGTTAGAAAAATAGCAAAAATATTGGAATCCGAACTACATCGTCTCTGAGCTTAAACGTAGGCAAGGCTAATCTTTGATCGGCCCCCGAGACATCAAAATCCAAAAACATTTGAAAAACATCAAAATCCAAAAACATTCAAAAAACATCAAAATCCAAAAAACATTTGAAAAGAATCAAAATCCAAAAAACATTTGAAAAACATCAAAATCCAAAAACATTCAAAAAAACATCAAAACCCAAAAACATTGGAAAATCAAAAAATCAAAACATTTGAAAAATCCAAAACACCAAAAACAGCATCAAAACATTTCAAAACGTCAAAAACATCCAAATTTTTTAAAAAATCCATCCATCCCCATCTCACTTTCACTCGCAATAATCAATCATCCATAATAAACTGATCGTCACCTTCATCCTTTGGCAAAACAAACAGAAACAATCATAGCAGACAGCAAAAACAAGCTTCAATCGTAAAATCAAAAGCAAACAACAATCCTTTTAAACAAAATCAAACTCTTGATCGGTTGCAAACATGTCAATCAACCTTATATCATTAGCCTATCAATCAACTTATCAAACCATCATCATCCTATACAATGCATGTCCTAGGATATATCATTCTGACAATGGGCATCATTTTGGATATTACCTTGGATTCTTATCCTATCAAAACAAATCCCTTGGCTAGAGATATGAAGAACATTGGCTTGTTTGTGTACTTGATCTTTTCTTTTGATTTATCTTATTGCGCTCTTTCCAAGGACCTCTCGATGATATCCAAACAAAGGATTTAGAGAGATAGGAATGGGGCAACAATCATTATCTTTTGTCTGCTGTGCTTGTTGGATGTTCTTGTGAAATAACTTGGCGAATACTTGCTTTGTTAGGTACGTCCTAGCAAGGTTTCCATATGTCAAGTGTGAACAAGAATACTCCTATCTGTTTGTCAAGTCAAAGTCCATCGCACTAGGCACAACGCCATCCTGGTTCTTTATACCTTGATGCATCGTACCTACGTGTGTTATCAAACAAAGGTAAGTAGCCCTTTTAAAATCCCAATCCTTGATAAGCAAATCATCATCATCTATCTATCATCATCCATCTATCATCATCATTGATCATCATCATCTCTCATAAGGTTGGCTTGTGGGATCCTCTTGTCATCATCTCATTTCCACACTAACATCATCATCACCAATGCATCCATCATGCATCCATCCTACATCCACAAACTATCAGCATACCACATATCATTCATATCATACATAATAGGAAACATCGATCATTTCACATGCATTGCATTTGCATCATCATCATAATATAGATCTGCTAGTCTAAGCATCTGCATAAATCATCCATTGCATAATCATAGCATATCACATCATCCATGTCATCCATCATCACATCATATCATCATTTAAGTTGTTTAAAATAATATAGATTTGTTATTCTAAGCATCTTAAAATCATCTCATTTGCATCATCATCCATAACCATCCATTTTGAACCTCTTTATCATGAGATCGACCCTCAAATTGAATCTTTTCGCTTGATCTCTCGAGGGGGCAATGTACCAGTGTACTTCTTTCCGCTAGGGCATCCAAAAAATAAGAATTTTTTTGAATTTTGATCGCGGCAAGTTTATTCTTTGAACCAACGCAACAAATACATTGCTTCAAAGAGGGGAAAAATGTAGACACGTCAAATTAGCATCATGCATATGCATCCGCTCATTCATAAATCAAATTCACATTGATCCATTTAGTAGGAAAATCGGGTTCATCATCCATTTAAATTAAATAAATTAACTTTATTTGATTTAAGCCTATCATTCCCTCTTTGATTAAATAAATCAATCATTTATTTAATTAAAACTCAAATCACCATTCATCTCACTTTGATTTGATTTAAGTCCCTAAATCATGTCAAATTAGTCAAACTAACCTAATCATCATTAATTTAATCTAACCATGATTAAATGATAATCCTCACCACTTGCATTCTCTAGATTTAGCCACTTGCACAAATAAATCAATTTATTGATTTATTAAAAGCCTCATTTTCACTCAACATGGCATTTATGGGGAATATTCCCTCAAGATTTGAAAAACATGACAAGTTGATTTGTCCCTCCAACATTGCATTTATTGCTCATTTTCTTGTCCCCCTCTCAAAATTTATTGCTAAATTTGAATTCAAATTCTCCCTCTCATGGGCACACTTCCCAAATCTTGCACATGCATCAACCACTCACCACTTGACAAGTGTCTTCCTCTCATTTGTCCAATCTTAGTCCCACATCCTCCATGTTTGGCACTCTTAGCATTTGAAAATCTTTAAATAGAGGCTTCATCCTCAAGAAAATCCTCCACAACTCCATAATATTTATGCAAAGTCATTCTCTTCACATGGAGAACTGATTTTGCCCATTGCATCCTCATCACCAAACTTATCAAGGATTGGGAAAGGACTTCTTTCCACATCAAAGAAGCACCAATCCACTATGGGATAGATATGTATCTTGTTTCTTTCATGCTTTCAATTTAGTTTGATTTGCTATCATGTTTACTAGGAAACATTTTGTATTATTTCATAGGAGTATTTAGCAAATTTGTATGCACTTACCTTCTTTATGGAGTTTAGGATGTTTGCAGATTTGAGAGGTGCTCACACTTTACTTGGAGGCCAACCCAAGTTTCATCCTACTTTTCCTTCGATCAACCATTACAATGAGGTATTCAACCTTGTAGGGGTGTTGAACTGTGTGGCCATTCAAAAGTTTTTAAAACATTTGATTGGTGCAAGGCTTCTACCATTAATAAATTTTGTAGCTAATTTATTTAGAACCAATCCAAGAAGACCATATAATTCACCACTTAACCAATCTAGGAAAATTATGACATCCACCACTCAACCAATATAGAAATCAATATCACTAGATTGACCAATTGAGACATGCACAAGAATGCATACATATAGACACACGTAAGTCTCTAAATTTGAGTCATAATGAAATTCAACGTGATTTGGGGGCCTACGGCCACTTCAATGGGCCCTAGTACATGCCAATAAGGAAATGTTGATCAAAATACAAAACCTTGATATGCCAAAGAAACACTATCCAACTTTAAACTAAAATAGCAATCATCCTAAGAATATCTTGATAACCAAAGAAACACCTCACTTTGTCAAGACATGCTATTCAACATGAAATTGAGATAAAAGAAAATACCCCATCTCTACTAGGATGACCATCATTTGGATTTTCGATTCACCAAAATAATCAATCCTATTACTTTGTGTGTGAATGACCATGGAGTTATTCTCTTTATAAAATGATAACTAGACAACTCCATTAAGGTTTGAAGGATGATAAAAAATTAGTCCAAAAAGTCTTCCTTGTCATTAGATCACATGTATATTGTGCAACAATAGATCAAACTCATACACAAGGATCCCAACTTAGACATGAGACCATGATAATCATTAATTCACAAACATAGAATGGTATATCCACATAACCACATTGAGAACTCTAGTCTAGACATAGATTGTCACAATTTAATAACATCACAAGTTACACACACATAATGAACATCAATAAAATATCATTTCAATAGTTTCAACTTAAGCATATTCCTCATCAAAACTTTTCTTGACTCTTTAAATCTCATATATCTTCATTGATGTGTATGGTGAATTATAGTTACAATTACTTATATGGTATGAAAATTACTCTCAAAGATAAATATGTAGGTTTTAGAATATGTGACTACATTTGCATACATGTCTACCAAAGCAGTTGTAAATGCCTCTCACAGAATTCATCTACCCTTTATGCTTTGATGGATATCCATACCTTATTCTAAAACTCCCATTTGACAGAGGATGTTGACAAAGATTATATAATCTAACTATTATATAATATAATAATAAGAGAATGAAATATATCATATAATATTTATAATAGAGTATACTATATACTATAAATATATAATATAATAATAAAAGTGATATATAAATACAATCGGAAGCTTTACGTCGAAAAATGGCATGAAGAAGCGGCACTTGGGCGGATCAAGCTGAGGAGGATCGACCGATGGAGGAGATTTGCAAAGAATGGAAGGAGCGGAGAGGAGAGGAGCAGTGGAGAGTAGGATGGAATCGGGTTAATAGAGATCATGGAAAAGAAGATCCAATGCGAGAGGCAAGAAATAGATGGAGGATGGATTGGCAGAATAAGGATAACTAGGTAGTAAGGAATTGGAGGGAGCCAAGATGGGAAAATCAAGGGAATCATCAAAGCTATGCGCGGGAAGCAGGGTAGAGAAAAAAAAAAAACAAGAAACCAAATGAGGTTTATCCACGGTATGGATAGTACAAGCAACAAAAAAAAAAAATGGGTTGATGGCAAGGAGAGAGCCACCGTGGATAAATACAAAAGGGAGATTGGGAGCGTGGAGGAACATTCAGCAAAATAATTGGCCACAAAAATTGAAAACAAGGGACAATAATCAAGTGCTCCAAGGAAAGCACAACTTAGGGAAAGAAAGGCAGGCTGGGGAGATTGGCGACCTAAATCTGGTAAGTACGAAAATCCTAAATTACCAAGATGTATTTTTTTATAACCGGAGAATGAATTGTTGGACAAGACAGTTGAAAGAATGAAAGAAGTAGCCTTCTTCATTAAATGGGGTGGGGGGAATGGTCAGCTCTAGAGGGTTAAAAAATGGTATGAAGGTAATTGGGATAGGAAAATTTCCCAAAAAACCCTAACAAATGGGTTTTATGTAGTAGAATACCTTAACAGGAGGACCAAAGGGAAAATTATGAATATTGACCCCTTTATGATGGGGACATGGGTATATTCATTAAGGATTGGGAACTAAACTTCAACCCCCTCAAAGAGATAATTGAAGAAGTTCACACATGGATAAGATTGTACAATCTACCTTTGGAGTATTGGGACATGGAGACATTGAAAGACATTGGTAATCATTTGGGAAAATTTATAAAAGTAGACAAAAATCAGGAAGATAGAAATTATGGCATGTATGCATGGATTTGTGCAATATCAGACTAATCCCATCCCTACCAAGATAAATTGAGATAGTGATAAGGTGGGGCATGTGGTGATAAAAAGTGGAAAGGGAGGATAGAATTAAGATCTGCTCAAGATGTAGATCAAAGGGGCATGGAGATGAAGAATGTTGGAAAGAGGATGAACCAAAGGAGAACCTAATGAGCTATGCATCAACATCAGTTGGGAGGGATGAATTGATGGGAAATGGAACAAGAAGAAGTAATTCAATCAAATATTAGGAAGGAGTGATGAAGTATGGTAGTCACTCGACACCCTAGCAAGAAGAGAAATTGGAGTGGGGTGGAAGAAGAAAATTCAGATCAAATGCCTCACCAAGAGATTGCAAAGGAAAAAGAGGATAGGGATAGGGAGCTAGCATAGCTACTTGAAAAAGGATTCAATCTAGTTGAAGGATTAGAGGACTTGGAAAGTGATGGAGGTTTGACAACAAAATTTAGGGAGGAGGGAGAGATCTCCAATTTAGAGATGAGAGAATAAGGCTTCGATGAAGAAGAAGAGGAGGGAATTTTGGAAGAAAGGATGTTGGAATAGTCTCAATCAAAGCTCAAAAAGCCAAGATTAGGGGAAGAAGGACAACGAGGATGGAAATAAAAAAGTGATGCTCAAGTTAGAAGGCAATACGAAAGGATAGATGGAGTTGAGGTCTAGGAAGCGAGTATCCCTTCCCGAAGCACAATGAGGACCATAAGTTGGAATATTATGGGGCATAAATGCCCCTAACAAAAGGCACATGATCAAGCATCAAATTGATCAAGATAAAGTAGAAATTTTTATGTTGCAAGAAACCAAATTAGATAAAGGGGGAATTGATTTAAGAGGGACAAAACTAGAAAATAATTAAAGTTAAAGTTGGGTGGATGACAAAGGAGGTTTTTGTGATTAATGTCTTTGACCCAATGAAGAAAAATGAAAAGAGGGGTCTTTGGGAGTTACTAGCCAATATATTGCTATCTCTATAGCGGAAGAAAGTAATCATTGGAGGGGACTTTAATGCTACCATATCAAACAATGAGAAGCAAGGAGGAATGGTGTAGCATGCCCAAATTTTACCCTATTGTTTTCACCCAAGTTTTAACCTATATACGTGAAAAGATCAAATTTACCAACACATAGAAATAAAATTTTCCAATTCAATAACATAGATTGCTATTTGAAATAAACCCATTCCAAATTACATTTCATGAATAAAGTAACATTATGTAATCCCATGTAATGAATTCATCTTTCAAATACAATTTCCATATGGATGCATGTGATCATAATTACAATTTAACATAGCTTACAAGAGCTTACATGGCTTCCAAGAGCTAAATGGATCAAGAGTAAAATTGGTCGAGATGTCCCCTATTGAAGCATACATCCTCAAGTCTCAACTGCCAACTGCAAGAGGGAGAGCATCACCTAAGTGTTTTTCCGCCAACCATGGAGTTCCTGTGGTCCTCCACACATCTTCCTAATTGATAAGATGGCCCTACCCTTCAACGAAGAGATTGGTATGGTAACCCTCTAATATAAGCCTACCCAAGCATGGTGTTGTGTCCTACATAACTAGTGTTTCTATATAGTGGATACTCGCTTGCATGCATGACACTCCCTACTAGATATGCAATACTGGCTCAAAGTGAACTGACAAGTATATGTAGTTGAAACTTACACTTACTCTAGCTAGATATTTCATATATATAATCGCTCAATACTTTGAGTGTAGTCGTATGTTCACCCACCCCCTTGCTCAACTTGTAAACTATAGTGACCATAAATTACTCTTGACTAGATTTGACCACATAATAATAACAAGATTCCATTCCAAAAAGTGATAACATTTATATTAATCTAATTGACCAATTAGGTTTAACCCAACCTCTTAAATACCATGTTTACACATTTGTAACATTCATGGAACTGGCAACAACCTACTATTCAAGTTCTTTCTTTTAATTAATGAATTTCCCAATTCACACATAACTAGATAACTTTAATGGCACCATGTCATCGTCTAGACACATCTAGTCTCAATCTAAAGTTCTATAAATAAATATAATAATCCAAAATTAAACTTGATTTAAATTTTACTTCCTCATAATGGGTTTCAAACTCTTTTTTTTCTTATCTATTATGGCTCCATCCTTCTTGGATGTCATAACCAATCTGGTTATTCCCAGTAGATTTCATTTAAGACCTCAAGTTCATAGCAATGTAAAATAAAAGTAAATCAAAATAATAAGCTATTCAACCTCTAGTAAAATCAACTAAGATCCTTTCGATTATTCTCCAATTTCCTCATGGTTCATAAACAATCATAAATCCTTTCTTTCAATATAAAGTTCATATATTCACATGTTTACAATGTAAGCTAAGTTCATATCTAATTTGGAAGACATTTTTAGTTGGAGAGGAGTTTGTGCTTCTGCACCTTAAAGTCTCCTCGCATTATGGCTTTGGGTTGTTGAGACATAAAATTCATCTTCTTTAAGACTAGAATACTGTGAATAGGTAAATACTCTTGGTCAAGTATAAGATAATAGCATAATTAGAATATATAAATATATATCACCAATAAATTTTTCAACCCTATTGTTGCATGTCAACATAAACACAATCAAGTGTACAACCTAACCTTAGGGAATAATTTGTCTTCCTACTTCCAAGGAAATATGAGCGTCTAAGAAAATAGGTTCTCCACTCATGGTTAATCTACCATCATAGATTTAAATAACATCTTAATTTGACAATGAGAACATAGTACTTCTACATAATACCATTCCCAACATCATAATTCGTGCAAGCATACACTTAGCTTGTGATATACTAAATATTATGATAATACCTTCTAGTTATCTTTGTTTAACAAATACAACCACATGCTTCTATCATAGTAGTTATACACATATCAAAATGATAAGATTTCTCCAATCAACATGCATGCAAGCTCTATATAATATGCAATCATCATTTTCACAAGCACTTGCAAACATTAACAAGCACGATATCAAATAGAAAAGACTAATGGATAAGAAAGACTAGCATGCCCAGAAATTTAGCTTCTAATGAAGAATTAGCTCTCATTTAGATTAATACCAAAAACTTTTTATGCTTCTCCTTCCACTTTTAGCTTATCTCCAATTATAACCTCTTTCCCAACACTCAGATCTCACAAACAAATAACTCTCAAACACTAAATGTAATCACTCTTACTTCTCACAACTTGCACTCAAAAACACTACTTTGCACAAAGAAAACTATAGTTGAACAATAACAATGGACAACAAATGAATTCCAATCGAATACAAAAAACTAAGAGGTTTCTATCTATTTATAAGAGATATTGAGAAAACTAATGCTATAAATCAGCTCCCTCAATTGCCACCTGTAAAACTAAAATCACAAACTCAAAACCAAATATGTCTCTAAGCTAGTCGACTAAGCAAACTGGGTGAAACATGACAACAAAAAGGATTAGCAACTTGACACATTTACAGTCCTAAGTAAAATTAATTCCAAACACATGGTTGAGTCACCTCAATTCTACCATCTTGTAGTTATTTACTAGGTCAACTATTACAATGGTTCCCAACTTTCTTTCTAATTCCCATCATGGCTGCCAGATTGTTTCTCATGGTGCCTAAAATGGAGGTTGTTTTTCCAAAACAGAACAAACTTTATTTTCTTCCCTGCCAACTCATAGCACTTCAACTCATTCAACCCTTCTAATTGTTTTTCATGTGTGGCATGTTTAACTTAGCTTTATTTTCCAAACAAATGTGTTAGATCGCTACTTTATTATTACGCTGCAATATATATGCGTAGACTCTATCTTTTAAGTGTGTGATTCCATGTTATTATATGTGAATGGTATATGTGTAATTTATTCAACTTAGGCTTTGTTCACTTCATCACATTATATATGTGTAGTATTCAATTTAAAAATTGTTTACTTCCTTGCATTATATATGTGTTTGATATCTTGTTATATCATTTGTTATATATATCTATATATTATAATACTTTATCATTACAATATATATGCATTAACATATATATTAAAATCATTCATTTGCCAATCATATATATATATGTATGTATCTATGTACATATTAGTTAATACATGGGTAAGTGCACGAAGTTGAGTCCACGAAACGTGGAAGTTTTTTTCCTTAGCCAAAAAATTGAAATCGGCATCGACAAAAAACCGATTCGGTCGGCCGTTACTGGATCCCGAGCTTCAAACGGACCCCTAAAAATTCAGAAACCAAAGGGATTTAAGGATCCGATTTTAATAAGCGGGATCCGATTATAAATAACGGGATCCCGAGTTATATAAATTGGGATCCGTTTCATACTGTTATTTTTTTTTTTTAAAAACAGCAGTTTTCACTAATGCGAACGGGACCCCGAGTGGCTTGGCGACAGCGACCTCAACACCAACTACAGGTACCCCACTTCTTCGCATTTTTTTGGTTTGAATTGAAATTTTAAAAGAAATACGTTAATTTAGCATGTTTTTTTTTCAATTTATGTCACGTTTTAATTTTTTTTTAATTGTTATATTAGAATTCAATAGTTGTCAAATTAGATGAAAACTTGCAATGAAATTTAAATGTTTTTTAATAAAATTGAGAAATAAAACCTTGAATTGAGTTTTAGAAACAAATTTTAACTTTTAAATCTTAAATTGTTCGATTAAACCCCAAAAAAATTGATTTTGAAAACCTAATTGAAACAAAACAAAAAAATTTGCATTTCAAAACCCTAAAGATCGAAATGAAATAAAACATCGCATTTACAAATCCACATCGAGCTTTTTGAAACCCTAAATTCAAATCAAACGAAAAAAATTGAATTTGAAAACCCTAGTTTGAATTGAAACGAAAAAAATTCATTAAAAACCCTAATTGTTTAAAACTGAAACCCTAAATTGAATTGGAACAAAAAAAATTGTTAAAACCCTAAGTTTGCTAAACCCTAGACCCTAAACTGTAAAATCTAAACCCATAATACTAAAGCATTTGAAATTTATGAACCCTAGACCCTAATCTTTCATTGGACATACCTAAAATTATGTAGGTTCAATATCAAGAATGGGTCTATTTGGTAGATTTATGAAAACTATTTTGAATATCTAGAATGCCATAAAAGTATAATTATAGCAATTCCAATTGGAAACACTTCCAGATACATATATATCCTAGATAATAATCCACCCATCCTCAATCATAATGGATTATTTGGCAATTAAGAGAGATTCAATTTAACCATAAAATTACCTATATTTTGATACTATATAGATTTATGTGGAAGGATAGAAATGCATCAATATGCTTTGTGCCATATTTTATGAATATTAATATTTAAGAAAAATCTAGATAAGATTGACCTAAGTAGATGATTTATGTAAGGGCTTTTTAGTGAACAAGTGACACACCATGGAGATAGGGATGGTATTTAAATTCTTATTTATAAATATAGTGTACCCCCTTTAAATTTGTATTTGGTTTTTATAATGAGTTGAAATTATCAATGTGTTACATAAAAGAAATTTGTGCTTAGATATATTTAAATTAGATAATAAAGATATAGTTATATAAAATAGGGAATCCAACATGAGGAATAAACCTTTAATGTGCCATTGTGTGCATCTAATTTATGCCAATGATTTAGTAAGAGTGATCGTCTAAGAGGATGAAATTTAAGCCTTGAAAAATTGTAAGATCTAACACTATTTTAATGTAGTTTTATATGTGTGTACATGTCCACTATGTTTTTTGAGTTTATGTTAATGTAAGATAAGGAGGATTGGTGGATATATTTGAAATCTAAAGAAAAAACAAAAATGATGTGAATATATAGATATATATTTGTAAAATGATTCTTTAACTTATCTATATTAAACATTGTATATTATCTCTATATTACTATCATGGCTTGATTTTCATTATGTCTACTAAATGTTGCTATATTTATTCATTGTTGTAATTAAATTATAGGGCTCAATGTGTAATCTATTTTACATCAAATTTTATAGTAGACTTATAATCCTAGAATGTTTGTAAATTTAATAGCTAACAAATAACTTGATAGGTGCAACTAAAAACCAAAAAATGTGGTTTGATTTATCTCCATTAGGCTGGAAAGCTAAAAAATCTACTAGGTTTATCCCTATTAGGTTGAAAACCCAAAAGTGTAGCTTAATAAACTTACAAGTGGTGAAAACTCACAAAAGCACTAGAAACTAATATTTGCAAAACTACCCTTGACATATCAAAAAAAGCCAAAGGTCACCATATGTCATACCTATATAGGTTGTATAGTTATATTGGATACCTTATAGTATCTCCTATTGGTTATATATGTTTGAAGATGACATTAGCAACACATCCCTACATTTATATGAGATATATTATTAACATGTCGTGTTACACATATGCTAAGATACTCAAATATGGATAAGGAGAACTAGGGAATATATATTAGAAGAGAAAGATATACTAAGCTATCCAATATTATATTTTTGTACTTAGTGTAGAAGAGAAATTCTAGACCAAGAATGCAAGTGCAAACTCAATACTCTACTTCTAATGAAAGGTAAATAAAATAATGAAAGATTAGAGAAGCATAATATGTTCCATAACATTCTTTTATGGCTCTAAATGTATGTGTTGAAGTTGCTCTTTGGTTCTCTAATGTGATAACATATACATACAAATTTTATCATATGGAAACATTTGGGGATGTCATTATTTTATAGAGTTGAGGGGAAAGGAATGGAGGACTAGGTTTTTTTGGAATCGAGGACTAGAATCATGAGAGAATTTTTGAATTTGAATTTGAGAGGGAAGAGAGAATTAAATGTAGGTGGTTGGGTTGATGGAGGGCTTGTGTTGACTTGATTAGGTAGATGGGAATAATTGAATGCTAATTTGAATTTGGATTGAAGGTCTAAGTTGGAAATGAATGGCTATGATTAGTCTAATTGATTTGATGGCTAGGATAGATTATTAATTTCATTTTAGATTTGATGAAGTGGAAGTAAGTTACATTAGTTTGAGTTTGGATTGGTGATTTGGAATTATTTTAATTTTAAGCTATGGATGTGACATGATTATCCCCTTAATGGTTGATTAAAAGTTAGGATTTGGGGATTTTAGCTAATTAAATAATAAACTCTAAAGTCTAAACCGTAAACCCTAAAGCCATCATTTTTTCTTAGGCTCTTAATGAAATTTGGTTGTCTTAGGCAACTCCACCAAATTTCATTACCTTATGCCATGCAATTGTTTCCTAGGATCTTGCAGCATGTAGATCCCCTTAAGCTATCCTATTACCTTAAACCCTAAACTCTAAAGTCTAAACCCTAAACCCTAAAGCCATCATTTTTCTTTAAAGGCTCTTAATGAAATTGGTTTGCCTCTACTTCACCAAATTTTATTCATTTGAGCCATGCCATTTTCTCCTAGGGACCTCACTAGACGAATCCCCTTAAGCCATCCTGTCACCCTAAATCGTAATTCAATTTTCTTAAGGGGTTGACAATATGACATTTCTTAAGGGATCAAAGAAGTTCTTAAAATTTGGTGATCAAAGTTTCCCAAGGCCCAACCAAATTTAACAATAATAAGATCCTGCAAGATTATACAATATCAATTTAGTTAGTTGTATTTTCATTCAAATAACATGTGCCTTAGACATATAAATGAGGCTTACATATAATTTTATCATTTGTATTCAATTATTTAAGGCCATTTATATTGAATGGTTTAACTTGGTATTTCCTAAACATGTATCTTACATCTTGAAATTACAAATCTAATGCAGGTTCACTCATATCTTGAAGATCTCATGGATCCATTCAATAATATTCGCAATCCACCTCCACGCCATCCATCTCCAACACCTTCACCTCCACCTCCGCCCACTCCACCTCGTAACCCCCCACCTCCACCACCTGAAATCAATGAGCATGCTAGTTTGCAAGCACAAATCAATGCTTCTGCTAGAACCATCCAAGATCAAATCAACATTATTCAAAATGAAGAATGTGTCGCACCTCCTATGAGGATGTTTGCATCTAGGATGCAAACCCTTGTTGATGCTGTCAGGGCTATGGATGGGATCGTAGATGAGCATCGACAATGGCTAGAGGAGAGAACTCCTAATTTTGAAAAGGAAAACACAAAGAAATGAATATCTATGCAGTAGAGAGCCATAATAGTTTATAAATTAAAACAATGATCTTAAATAGTTATGAATTTATAAATTTGGTGAACGATGGATATTTTGTGTGATGAATTTATAAATTTGGTTCCAAATGGATTTTTTAGTGACATGAATTTATGATTTTGGTTCTAGATGGATATTTTTAGTGACATGGATTTATGAATTTGGTGGAATTTATGAACTTATAATGAATAGTATATAATATATATTTAATGACTATCTATTAGATCATGATTTCTCCGATGAAAATTGTGTGTGTTGTGACATAAATGAGATTTTGTAATGTTTCTAAGTTTATTGTTTAGTATGTATGTGCATGTATTAAAAAAATTTGCATAATAGTTCTTAAATTTTGAAATTTGTATATGCGTATGTATAGTTTAGTTTAATGATTTGTAACGATGCAAAATTATGCACGTATTTTTATTTTAAAATGCACATGTACATACATTTAATTTTGTATGGACATGCTCTTGAGTTGAACAATCAATTTATATATATGTGCATTTCAATTAAATATACGAGAGCTTAATATATATGTTGCTCATCCTATTTCAATTAAATATATGATCTTAATTTTAGTATGCACATGGGTCCTATTTTGTATGATTTTAAATGCAGGTGCACATTATATCAAGCATATATCATGGATGATTTTAACATTGATGATATCATCAATCCACCACCTGAGCCATAGCTAGATCCTCCTCCCTTCCCCCCTCCACCTCCACCTCCACCTCCACCTCCCCTCCCCTCCCTCATGCCACCCCAGCACCTATCGCATCTGACGAGGCTTGCTTGAGAGCACTAATAAATGATCAAGTTGCAACCTTAAAAAATCAAATCAATGCTATGTAGAGTCAAGCATTGATTCCTCCACATGTGAGACGTTTTGCATCTGTGATGCAAAATGTTGTTGATTCCATCAGGATGATCATCTGATCTTGATAGGCATCGACGAGAGAGAGAACAAATGAGATAATTTTATTCTTATGGTCTCTCTTACAAACAAATATTAGACCTTAAAATAATGAAAGCCCATCTAGCCCCCTAATTTCTTGACCCCGTTACTCGACAACCCATTCCACCCAACAAATCTAGAATATCTATGAGGTGGTGCATACATCCGCAGATGATTGCACTTTTTTGGGATCGATGGTATATGGTTTTTGATAGTCCCCAACATGCTAATTGGGAGTGCCCATTGTATTTTTTGAGAAAACTATATGTAGAATTTGTTTTGGGGCAAAAGCCCAATTATTTTGATTTTAGATCATTTCAGGGTGTTGGTGGCGGCATGCCACAACAAAGATTAGGGGAAAGGGTTGATCCTCGATGCCCCGTGCATGCGCAACCCCTTGTTGTTGCTCCTGGTCCTCCCATTCCTGCACCTATACATCATCAAGCTCTGGTCTCAACATTAGGTTCCCTTAGTACACTCGCAGGAGACCTTGATTAGCACGCTTCTGCGATAGCGAGTGGGGAGCATAGAGACGATGATGATGATGGAGGATTTTTTTATGGAGCTAGTTCGAGTACTGCTCCAGGAGTGTTGAGACCCGTCCCCCATATATGTACTAGTTGTCATCAAGTGTGCTATGGACCTAATCAGGCTACACCTAGTTCAGGTGGACGAGGAGATTTTGGTGGTTCATCTGGTCACATCAGTTCATTTGTAGAGTTCCTCATAGTAGAACATCACCCTAAGGACACTACGACACAGGTATAAATATGCATTTAGATGTACAAACTCATTTTATAATAATTTTTATGGTTGTATATATCAAAGAAAAGTTTGGTAAATACATTTTAACAATCAATTTTTTTGGTGTACGTGATGATACCATGCATAAGCAATCATCTGGTAATTAATGAGTACACATATCTACACCGTCATACTTGGCAACCCTTATGGGGTATTTTGATTTCAATTTTAAAATTATATATTAAAATCATAAATTATTTTAACTTGAGTTTTTAAATTCTAATCAACGCTATATATGTTTCCAAATATTCATGTTGGTTTAGGTGAGTCAATTCCAAGATCCACATCACCATTCCTCTCCCCAGGGATTTCATCAAGCACTCCTCCACTATTGAGCATCATAGATCAGGGGCAGGTACATTCATATTGTAAATTTGTTTAAAGTTCACATTAGTATAGTTACAATTTTATGAGTTTTGAATTCATTAGATATATGAAACGCATGCATGTACACTTGTAAATATTATAAGCCGCTAAATGTCTATGTACATGTATGTCTAGGTTGATACCACAATAAGAATGGGCATTGGGCAAACATTTGATGTTGCAGTTACTCGTGAGGCCACTGATTTCCAGGTTGTTTACAAAACTTTCTACAAAAAATGTGCAAACTTGAATATGTGTATATATTAACCTAATTGAATTGTACATGCTTTAATTTTGATCTTGTAGGACTTTGTTTATGCAACTTTCAGCCCTAACCCAGACATAGTTACACCACTAGGAGGACATGTAGAGTAGGTTTCAGATCAAATGGTAATTTAATTTTTTTATTATATTTAAAGTGAATTATAAATTATAAATTGAATATATACATATTAATATGATATTTTCACATATTCTTTTTCTTTTATAGCATGAGACACATCCTGTAGTTGAGCATGTATAGACAGGTCTTGGAGAAGAGCCTAGTGCACAACCTCAGAATATGGTATGTAATTAAAATATGATAAATTCTGAATTAAATTGAATAAAAAAATAATAATTGTAGAGTTGTACATCTAATTTTGAATTTCTTTGTCATATTTATGTAGATTGATTTAGAGAATTTAGAGGTTTCTTCAGGCGCACCAGAGCATCTAGATGTAGATATGGTGGTAATTTAATTTTATGATGGATTATAAATGAAATTGTCATTAAATCATTTTTTATTGTCTTACATCTAATTTCATCTTTCTCTTATGTATAGAGTGTTTCAAGTCATCCACATAGTTCGTATGGTGTGAAGAGGTCTCTTGATTATAGAGACAGTACATGACCTACAAACATGTGATTTTATGTGTTTTATATTTCTTGTTTATCATGTACTATGTTGGACTTTATTTCATGTGCGCTTAATATATTGGTTTCATGCACTTACTATGTTACATAAATTATGGACTTTATTATTTTTGAAATTTTAATTTACACATGTACATCTATGCATTTCATGTTCATAGTCAAGACATTAATATAGACACAATGTGAAATTTTACCGAAGACTCATGAATTGTAGAATATTCTTAGGTTTAATCTTTCAATGAACAAGAAGATATTTTCCTTCTAATGTATTAATTTTAATTTTATGAGAAAATTTATGGGATTTTACCTACTTATTTAGTCTCTATAAATTGAATTTTACCCCTCATCGTTGGTGTACTCAAATTCCTATACCTTTGTGAATATCATGGATATCACCATTCTTTGTTATTTTATTCTTTAATTTTCCTTAAATAGATTTCGACAACAGTCATTGCTCTAAACTCTTTAAGCAAATAAAATTCTTTATAGTGAAAAAAAATCTAACAAGGTATTGATATAATTAGCTAATGTACATATATTTATAAAATGACACCATTAGTTTCTCACTAGTAATGGAAAAGTGTTCGTATTCAAAATTAAGGAAAGAGGTAATCATTAGAAAAAATATAAATTATGATAACATAAGAATGTGTATATGTAAAACAATTGTAACCATTAGGTGATGAATACGTAGTGTACACACATGATAAATTTTAAAAATGATGAATATGGAGCTCAATCTAAAGGAAAATTAATTTCATCATTGTTTCCCCCATTTAGAATATCATGATTGTGTGTAGTGTATGAAAAATGAATAAAAGTCTTGCCTCCATGTGTTAATAACAAGAAAAAAAATAGAATATCACATAAATTATGATAACATAAGAAATAGAAATATGACCCACAAAATTTTCCTGAATTAAGAAGCTATAGGATAAACTTTGGGTAAAGGTGCTAGGATTAGGACACAACCAGAGTTAGGGTTAGGCTCACTAGGGCTTCCATACAACAAGGCTTAGGATAGGATTTCTCAATTTTAGGGACAGTGGTAAGGGTTCAATAAGGGTTGGCTCTACTAACGCTTAGGTTAGGGTTCAATTAGTATTACGCTTAAAATTAGGGTTCAATTCTAACTCTAATTAAAAATTTAACTCTAACCCCTAATAACATAGAAGATTAGAGAATAAAAGCATTAATAAATACTATAAATAATAGTTCATCTAACACTAATTTATAAGTTGTCAAAACAAATAATGATGTCTTAAGGGGGTGTCTAAAGGGGTCAAGTGAA